>OU898281.1:147201967-147419861 GCA_918026665.1 Diabrotica balteata
CTTTAGTTACAATTAAACCAAAACATCACAAACCTTGGACTGTAAAGGTATACGTGGGTAGGACAAGAAAGCATAATTCTATCCGTTCTTTCCTTCTAGGTTTCATTTCCATTATAAGATATATCACTTTAATTGAAAAAACTAATAAAAAATCAGTTTATTTTTAAAAAGTCCTGGTCAATGTAATTTTTAACACAATTCATTGTGGTTTATTCCAATGGATAAACTATTCAGTAAAAATAAGCGACAAAAAAAAACTTTTCGGAACCGTAGTAAAATTTGTAATTAAAATATATTATGGTACAGTTGCGGTCACGGAATAGTTTACAGGTTCACGTATCTAGGAGCCCATTTTTTAAATTTTTACTTCGTTTTAAACGCACCTTTTACGTCAAAGTGACGTTGCCAGTGGTGTACTAGCTAGAATAGGTAGATTAAAATTAAAATATCAAAATATTTTACAAAATGAAAAATATAGAAAACAGTTTTTTGAATAAAAATGGATTATGATCTTAATAACGAAAATAAAGAAGTCTTTTTTTTTAATATGCATTTTATTTTAAATCTATTTTATATTAAATAACGATAAACAATGATAAATAATAATTAATATTTGGTGGAAGCCCCATTCTTGTCAATACAATTTTGCAGTCTTCTGTTCATAGATAGCACCAATCCCCTCATGTTATAGTTAACAAGCTCTTCCCATGCCTGCTCAATTGCTTCCCATAATTCAATTCTATTCCATGGTCTAAGGTTTCTTTCATTTAGTTTCTTTGTTAACTCTGCTCCACACATTTTCGACGGGGTTAAAGTCTGCACTACGGGAAGGCCACGGAAGAACATTAACATCAGTTTCTTCTAGCCATTCTCGAACAATTCTACTCGTATGCACCGGGCAATTGTCATGTTGGAAGATAAAGTCGTTGTTGGGGAATCTCTGGATCACCGATGGCAACATTGTGTGCTCAATAATATGTTTGTAATATAATCCTGTTAACTTCTCCTCTACATGATAACAAACGCCCGGGCCTTCGGCACTTATCCATCCCCATACGTTGACAGAGAATCCTCCACTATTTCTTAAATGATGCGTATACTGTTCATCATACCTATGATTTCTCGGCCTATAAACTCTTATTCGACCATTATTATACGACTGAAATACATTTTTCATCGGAAAATACAACCCTAGACCAAAAATTCTCATCGCGGTTTATAAATTCATTACAAAATTCAACTCGTCTCCTCTTGTGATCCTCAGTCAAAAAAGGTTTCCGTGCAGCTACACAATTTAGCAGTCCACTTGCTTTAATTCTTCGACGTGCAGTGCGAATACTGCCTGGAAACGCTGCCTCTTCTCTTGCCTTTTGAGCTGTGGCAAAAGGAGATTCTCTCAAACAATCTACTAACATCTCATCCTGTTGATCTGTGGAAATCTTCTGCCCTCCCTGAACCGCCCAACCGTGCTATAGAGTGAAAATTATCCCATCTTTGTTTAATCTTCCATATGCACATATGACTCACGTTCAAATCAGCAGCAACTTGCCTTAGTGACCAACCTTCTTCGAGTTTGGCAATTGCTCTTGCTTTTTGCGCATAATTCAAATGTATTCTAACCATTTTGGAAGAGTTTAATATACTTTTATTTTATTGTTGAACACTCGCGAAAGCATTGACGTTTTGAAATTTTTGACTTTGACATTTATCAAATCCGTACGACACTGCAATTTTACAGTATTACAATATAAAAAGTAAGGTGTAAACTATTCCGTGACCGCAACTGTACCTATTTTATGGTGCTGTAATCGCATTATAGCGAAGTGCAAATGCAACAATAATAAGTACTGTTGCGTGTAGTTGACAAATGCAGGTGCTTATCTAAAAAAGCAAAGTAATGTATTTTTGCAATTAGTATAACTAAGTCGTTAATGTTGGTATATCATCAATCTATTATTTCATTTGAAAAAACTTTTAAGGCGCTTAGGGTTATTAAGTCACATTTTAAGAAACAAGATTTGAAAAAAAAAACTTAATTTTTGTAATATTTTTAATAAAATCGTTATAGTTCTCAGTTTTCATAGACTAGAGACATATCCTTATAGTTGTATTTTCTGTGATCGATGCTCCAAGGTATTTGTATGAAGATATTTGATCAAATTCTGTAATATCTAGTACTAGGTTAATTTTGATGTTTTGAGCTTTTGTAAACAGCACGAACTTCTTTTTCTTCAAATTTAGTTTTAGTTTATCATCGTTGGAATTTATATTTAATTGTTGAGCATGGTGTTGCAGTTCTTCTAGTGTTACCGCCAGGAGGACGGTATCGTCAGCATATACGTTATTGTAAATGGCTCACCATTTACTATTAGGCTCTCACTGAGTTCGAAAAATGCAAATTCTGAGATGGCTTCCAATAGTTTGATTCCAATAGAGGTTACATATAATTCTAATGTCACTACTGCCTTATGTTTTTGTTTAACAAAATTTCTTTGAACCAATTTTTGCTGTACTATTGCAAATGCCTTCTCAAAACCAATGAAAGAGCCATACACTTCCTGTTTCATATCAAGGTATCTCTGCGAAACAACACTCACTGCAAATAGTGCATCCCGTGTTTCCAGACCTTCCCTAAATCCCATTTGAGTATTCTTATGCCTTCGTCTAATTGCTTGTGTTCTATTGGGAATTGCATTTATAAACAATTTCAAGTCATGACTGATTAAGGCTATGGTGCGATGTTCATTGCACTTTGTTTCATTGTTTTTTTGTCGATTGGAGCCAGTTTTTGAGAATTAAACCTGTTCTATATCCATGCTATTGAATCGATCTTAAAAGAAGGTTAATAGAGTCAGTATCCACAATTTTGAATAATTCGATGGGAACTTCATCAGGCCGGGAGATTTACGACTTTTAGATTGTTTCATTGCACAGTTGATTTCTTTTCGAGTATAATGTCAGGTCCAGTATCATTTTTAAATTCTTTTGGTGCTTCTGTTCTTTCTTAGTTTTCAAAAAGCTGTGCTATATATTGCGTTTACCTCGGCATTTTCTAGTTTATATCTGTGATCAGTGCACCACTCTTAATTTCTTCCAATTCTTTACACTCCTCAAGCAACATTCTCTCTTTAGGTTCTTTTATTTACTTTTTAATTGTTCTATTTTTTCCGTTATATTTAATTGTACCCATTCCATCTTCAATGTCTGATTGTGTACCAAGTAGGTGGGCCTGAGAATAGTGCTTCCAGGTTTCTGTGACTTTCTGTTGGTCATTGATTATTTACACACTCACCTTTACATAGACTTGTTTAAGGTTTATACCCACTTTATATCTTTTTTAGGTATTCGTAAGCCCCTTTAATTTCGTTGTTTTTACAACCCATACCTTGCATACCTTTGCATACCTTGTCTGCTTTACGTCTTCAAATGATGTTCGCCTTTCCCGTGTTCTTCTTGGTATATATATTTTGTGTGGTTCATTTCTTTCCTCTATTGCTTATCTGCACTCGTCATTGAACCATGCACCTCTTCTCGCCTTTTTCTGGTTTCCCAGGGTGGACGCTGCCGCTGTCAGTACTGCTGTTTTGATAATATTCCATTTGCCCTCTATGGAGTACAGTTCTAGCGTCCTTAACTCATTTGCGACTTCTTCTTCGAACGTTCCTTTTTTTTAATCCTCGTTTTAATTATTGCTTGTTTAATATTCTTCCATTTAAGATCAATTTTATAGTTACTTTTATTGAATTCTTGAGCAATATGTAAATTTTTAGTAAGTGTAGAGTTTTTACAATGTTTATTCCTTTGTTTGTGGTTCCCTTAATCTCTTAGTATCAATTCTACTTTGTATGTATTTATATGACTATATTACATCATAAAAGGAAAATGATATTATAAGTTTATTTCTAAGTACCACTTACATTAAGTTAGGAAAAATATAGAAAAATGGTGATAAAATACTAATATTAAAAAATATTACAATGATCAACATTGGAAAGTTAAATATAACAAAGGTTTGAAAAAAATAACACTTAAACTAACAAAAACAATATTATCAGAAATCAGGAGATCTTTTTAACTGACTTAACGTTACGGTAAATAAATCAAGATCATAATTATTTAAGAATCCCAACTATGCAGTGAGTTAGTTGTGAATTATATATGTTGGATGTACTATGAAAAGCTATTTTAAAAATGGAAATAAAATTTAATTTTACTTAGGAGAAAAGGACAATTAATCAGTCATTTGTAATATTAATTATGAAAATCTTAATAACTTAACATTGGGGATGTAGAGGTAAAAAAAGCATTAACGAAATTAATAAATAGAAAATCGCCAGGAGAGGACAGAATACCAAACGAACTCTTAAAGTACGGAGAACCACATCTGATTAAACAACTACTAAATCAAAGAACCATTGTTTATAACAAGTCAAAAACTGGAACATCTTTGGCATATTATGAGACACCAACAAAATTATGAGTTACTTCTAATAAGTTATTATCGAAAGAAAAAGTGACTTTCAGGGATTTAACGAAGAATTCTGGTTTCCTAGCTTGCTAAGTTACCTGCAGTAAATACAGTAAATAAGGTTCATGCTGCAACATAAACTATTCCAAATGAACAGTTTAAAAAAATACGGAGGAGATGGACATGGCACAGTCCTAATGGAAAACTCAAAACGAAATATATTTTATTATAACGGACAAAAAACACAACGTTAAAGACATCAAGGTTTTTAACAGATTTGATGTCATGATACGAGGTAAAATAGAAATAAGTTTAAAGAAGGATAGGTATAAGATGTTTAAAAAGAAAAATAAATCAAATCCATGGATAAAACCATCAGATGTAGATAGTTTTTAGCAATGTAATTCCGACATACTTAGTAGTCGTGAAACAAAAAGGGGTATACACGACTTTAATAATAAATTAACAAATCTCTTACTAGAAATTCAATACAAATTTTGTCCTAGAACTCAAAAACAAGAGAAGATTAGCCAAAATACCAAGTATCTAATGCAGAAAAGAAGAGAAAATGAGAAGCAAGACGAAAACTAAAGCCGACGAACTACAAAAATTAAATAAAGAAATATCCAAAGCTGTTAGAGAAGACACTCGAAAATATAACCAAATATAACAAATTGAACATATCATTGAGAACAACAGAAGTATGAAGTATTAAGAAAAAAATTAAGAACGAGGACAAGGCAGATAATAAAGATTTAAGATGGAAATGGTCATCTTAAAACCAACAGAGACGAAATCCTTAAAATAGTTGAAGACTTCTGCAAATTAATGTATACAACCAGCACAAATCAAATAACAGAGAAGATAAAGTACCAGAAATATTAACAATAAAATATTAACTAAGAAAAGCTAAGAATAACAAATCTCCAGGTGAAGATTGTGTAGTTATCGATGCAATCAAAATCGGAGGCACTTGCCTACTTAAGAAAATAAAAATCATTTTTAAAATGTTTCGTTTAGACAGTAATAAACCCGATGAATAGCACAATGTTGAGGTAATTCTACTGTACAAGAAAGAAGATCCCCACGAATTAGAAAACTACAGACCTATAAGTCTTCTTACAGACCTATAGCTCCTTACAAGAATAGTAACGAATTGTCTTGAGAAAAAACTTCTACTCGAGAAAAAATTTCTACCAGCCAATAGACCAAGCGGAATTTTAAGGTAGCAGTACCCGGTTTGGAATAAATGATCACATAAATATAGAGCATTAAAATGGTAATAGAAAAGACTATCGAATACAATCGACCACTCGTTCTGGCTTTTGTAGATTTCCATAAAGCCTTTGAGACGTTATAGAATTCGACAAAATCCTGGAGGCACTACAAGCATGCCGCATTGACTACCGATATTTAAGGTTAATTTACAATATATACAAGAAGGAAACTATGTCGGTGAAACTACATAAAAACACGGATCATAACCCAATCGACAGAGGAGTCCGACAGGTTGATACCTTATCACCTTATCACATTGATATCTTATTAAAAGTGACCAAGATAGACCACAATAAACAAAAATTACGGAGGCCTATGCCCAGCAGTGGACGCAAAGGGCTGGGTAATGATGAAATATGGTCTACATTACACTGATAATTGACAACATCCTAAATAGATAGGGTACCCCAAGAAGAAGAAAAAAATTTGAATGTCACTAGAGTTAAATACTATTCTGGATTGAAAGGAATAATCATGATACTCTTTTGTATCGATTCATAATCTCTAAAAATGCGTTAATATGATTTAAATATGTCTTATATTGTCAATTTTTTTATTAGTATGCATTGACGTTTGGTTAAGAAGTATAAAAACAAATTTCACAAAAAAGAATTTATCATCACTAAATTAGTGATGGTTATGTTAATTGGCCGATGCGAATTAAACATAAATTATGCTTTAATCTATCTCGACATATTTATATGTAAAAGCACTTACGAATTACACACAAAAGATGCCGCAAATCTACAAAATTTTAGGAAATTTTAAAGGTATTTCACTCTAATTGAAAATGCTTGTTTTATGGTAGAAAATCACACATGTTAACATTAGTTTAAATAAAATGATAACATAAACTGAAAAATAACAATATTGAAGAAAAACTGTTTATTATTGATTTAAATAATATGATAAATCAGTAAGATTGGTGTGCCATTACGCTTAAGGAGTCAGGAGTCATACTGTTCCTTAAGCGTAACTTAATAGCCAATTCTGTTCGGAAAGTTTATAATATCTAGAGACTTCATGCTCTAGATTAGCATTAGAAAGTTAGAGTTGGAAATGGATCTTGAACGTAGTGTTGGTTGTTGATGCTCGCTGTGTAACAAAATACTGATCCTCGAAGAAAGAGGATCCAGTCTTTCAAAACATTCTACTTGTATATCCCCCAAGCCTTAGTTGCGCCTAAGAACTGTAACTAACTCGAAGGGTAAAAGGAGCACATCAACTAAGACATAGAAAACTTTTACAGAAACCAGAAAGCTTGAATAGCCTTTGAAGTGGCAACCCTATCATCTGAGTTTCTGTCTACAGATAACCCTTTTTTTCTTCTTTCCCGCTATAAGCAATTCTTGTTTATCTAACGAACTAAAGACCTCAATGGACCTTCTACAACTTGACTACTCTCTGGTCTCCCTCATTCCACTTACATATATGATAAGTTCATTCTTTTTTCTCTTTGGATACACTTGTTTATCCTCTTGTCTTTTACATTATCTTGTGATATTTTTACTCCTCTTTTCGGGTTGTAAGAGTAGTTCCTCTTCTTCTTCTTCGTCTAGCCATTCACGCCCACATTCAGAACATAAGCCTCTTCAAGTCTTCCTCTCCATTGTTTTTTATTGTATGCTACTTGTAGCCAAATTTTTCCCGGCAGTCCTTCTCAGATCATCTGTCCAATCTCATAGGAGGTCTGCCTCTGTGTCTTTTTTTGTGTTGATATGGTCTCCAGGTTAAAATTGATCTGTGCCAATTGTTTAGATCGCTCCTAGCTACATGTTCAGCGTATTCCCATTTCAACTTTAATCATTTTTGCACCACATCGGTGACTTTGGTTTTCTGTCTGATCCATGTGTTTGTTTTCTTGTCCTTAAGTGATATACCTAGCATTGCTCTTTCCATCGCGTGTTGAATGACTCTAAGTATATTCCTATTATTTTTTGTGATTGTCCATGTTTGTGCCGCATAAGTTAATATCGGAAATAATGCAATGCATCAAAAACTTTAGATCTAAGATGTAATTGAATTTGTTGATTTCTGGGTATATAGTTCAGTTTACCTAATGCTGCCCAAGCTAACTTTAAGTTTCTCTAATTCATCTCAATATTCTCATCTGCATCAACCTTGCTAACCTAGGGTCATAAGGACAGATCTAAAAAATAAGGGATTACGTAACCCAATTACCACATTTGAAATAACTGGCAGTTAGCCTTTGGTCAACACACTAGGGCCAGTGGAGTTGTTCCCAGATCAAAAGTTTATAGAACTCAATTCTCTGGTAAGGCAGCTGTTGTTTTTACAGTTATCGGCCTTCCATCTCCTCTTGCACCCATCGTTGAAAGTGGAACTCAGCGATGGAAATGCGTGTGTGCGGAGAGTTGTAGAGACGTTGTAGATGTACATGGTTATGCTAAAAGGAATGGACAAATCGCCACTGCCACTTTTAGCACTTAGTTTTAGTAAAGAAAAGAATACAAAAAGTATATGAAATCACCGAAATTTTACTCATACAAGTGACCAAAGAAGCTTTCAAAAAATCGAAATTAATTCCACAATGCAAACCATGTTAGGAGTACAGGCGTACACAAAATTATTGTTAAATTGTCCAGGGAAACCTTTAACAAAAGATTGTGAAACACCATAAAATAAAGAACCTAATTATTATTATTGTGAGGGTGTCTACAAGGTTGCACCACTGCTATAGTTCTTCAAAAGTTATAAAACAAACAGAAACCCATCACAAAAAAAGGCAGCAGAGATGAAGAATCATATACAAACCTAACCAAGAAAGGTTAACCAAATTCAAAAATATGTCCAAATAGCCTTTAACGCATCAAAACAAGTAGAAGAGAATGACCCCAATTCGATATCAAACATGCTACACATACTAGTAGAACGCATGCATAAGCAAGAAGAGTTTAATAAAAAAATCCTAGAAAGACTAGATATCATAGAAAATAATAAAAGATAAAACGACGGAAGTAGAAGAGTTAAGAATATTACATTGGAACGCAAATGGTCTCTTGCAACATTAACAAGAAATACTATTTACCTTAAACAACTAAAAATTCGATATATGCTTAATATTAGAGACACACTTCACAAAACATACATCAGACTGAGATAATATCAAATATATCAAGCTATTTAGCTTAAAAATACAGCTAATGGATAAGCAGCAGTAATAATAAAAAATAGTCCAATTCACTTCGAAAGAGAAAATATAGAAACTGAAATTATCCAGGCAGCTAGTATGTATCAAAACAAAAAAATTATGTATAACATGTATAACAGTAAATGTAACAATAGCAGCAGTATATGTTCTACATCCAGTAACAGCTATGTCCAGTTGCTCAATACACTTGGAGCAAAATTTATCATTGGTGGAGACTTTAATGCTAAATATGAGCTTCAAGGTGAACCAATATAAAGGGTAAAGAATTATATGCAGCAACTGAAGATATAAATGGAAAATTGCACTCAACTGAAAAACTCATATATTGGGCCACTGATAAAAATAAAACACTCAATTTGATTTACTTTTTTATTTAAAAAAAAAAGTTGCAACAAATTTTATGAAACTAGAAGAAGCTGACGGTCCCAATCCTGATCACTGTCCAATACCATTAATAATCATTGAGCCTATTATACTAAAAGAAAGTAATCCTACCAAGAAATTGGCTGCGCTGGAGAGCATAATGCCCAATATCGGTGGACCCAAATCCGAAAGGAGGTTGGTGCTTCACGGTGTTGTGCAGATTATCATTTTCGTGGCTTTAATCTGAATT
This sequence comes from Diabrotica balteata, assembly GCA_918026665.1. Taxonomy (NCBI): domain Eukaryota; kingdom Metazoa; phylum Arthropoda; class Insecta; order Coleoptera; family Chrysomelidae; genus Diabrotica; species Diabrotica balteata. Next base: position 147,211,499 of record OU898281.1, read on the forward strand.
AAGGCGGTAGAAATACCAACTTACAAAAGGCTTACGATACGCGCCGATAGAACTAGCCTGCTGCGGGTAGCATGTGCCTACAGGAATGTGTCTGAAAGGTCTAACCTCCTTGGGAATCTTGTCCTGGCATAACTTCATTAGAGTTTTAGGAACTTAACACTTCTTGGGTTAGTCACAGGTATCTATATGCAGATTGTTCTTCTTCTCTTTAAATATTAAAAAAAAAAGCTTTAGACAGGCGTTAAGTGACAGAATTGAACTAAATGTACTAATCAAAATTAATGATCAACTTTATCTTAATTCTATAATTTCTAATTGAAAGTAATCGTAACCCGTATAAAATTGACTTTATTTGCAAATCATCCGAGTCGTTTGAACTAAACCCTTCAAAATTAAGCCATAGTAGGATAAATGCTTTCATCGAAGGCAGCTTGGGATGCAATCAGCACATTCGCCATCGACGTCCTCCAAGATTTTCACTGCATTGAACGAAGGCGAGCTGAGAATAAAGACGGTTAGAAGGAAAGAAGCAATGTCTTCAAAAGTATGAAGGAAGAAAAAAGGCTAGATCAAGAACAACTCAAAAAAACTCAAAAACCCAGACACATACAGAGTTTTCCGTCCGCAAAATCTTTTCCTGTCGTATTTTTTCAGTATATGGCAAAAATTAATTGATAAAGAGGCATGTCTCTAGATAAATCTATTGATTTTACTAAAATGCATTTTTATATTTTAGACAATTCCTAAAACTGTTCAATCAAATAATGCCGTCACCTATAAAAGTAGATTAAAATATTGATAAAAATCTCTAACATAGATAGTTCTCCAATTTTAAGTCAAGATTTATATAATTATTTAGAGATAAGATATAAAATAATCTATAAACATTGATTTGTATAAATATATTTTTAGTAGAAACTTAGAATCCAACAAATACGGTTTTTATTGTGTAACTCAAAATAAAGGTAAGGATGCTTTGTTAATTTCTTGGTAAACAATCAATACAAGATTTGTTTAATTTTCAATGCTTAAAATCATAATTTGTGTAAAGTGTATTTGTAGATTCCGTAGCAAAGACAAAAAGTGTCGTTAATACTCTTCTTTTGTCTGTTTACATCACCTCTAGATTATTTGGATCGTGATTCTCCAATTTTCCCATCCTCGTGTTTTCTTGTTTTTTTTCGCTTTTCTTGTTTCCGCTACATCTAAGGTAGGATATGTTCATAGTAATTTGTTGACCTTAAGTTGTTTTATAATTGGGATGTTAGTGATGCCTTACTCTCTGATCGATATTTTTCTGCAAGTCCACATCTCGAAGGCACATTTTTAAAATGATAAAAGAGCTGCTGCTTCCATGAAAGATTGGATTTCATCCATCATGGCTTCTTTGTACTTTGATCCATCAGGACATTGTAATACCTTCGAGACTATTAACGGAACATCTTCTATGTCACTTGTCTCCACACACATATATGTTACCTATTCACAAAAGATTTTCTTTTTTTTACTCGTTTTGACTTTATGTGTATCTCTTGTAATGTTTCGGCTAAATTGGGCACTTCAGGGTCTTTATCACTTAAATTATCTTATTATTTTATTGCCATTATCTTTAGTCTTTTTAGTTTCAACATTATCTTTGTTTTGGTCCCCTACTGAATCTAGAGGTTCTTTTACATCATCTTTATCTTTTAAATAAAAATGAATCACTTCAATCTTTTTTGTGTCTTCCATAGTTTGTACATTTCTACTAACAACTGCTACCTGCTACTTTTTTTGCTGGTTGGATTATACACCCTGTATCCTTTTGTATTTTCAGCATACTCTACTAAACTGTGCTTTGATCCTTTTTCTCTCACTTTGACCTTTTTTTCTTCTAGAACGTATATCATTACACTTCTGTCAAATATTAATAGGCCGCCAACATCAGGTTTACTATCTGTTCACATTTCAACGGTGTTTTTGTTAAACCAGAAGCCAAAGATCTATGTTTTAAGTAAACAGCTGTGTTTACAGCTTCAGCTCAACAAGTTTTCTTGAGATTGGCATCAAACACAGGACACTTTGCCTTTTCTGCAACTGTCCGATTCAACCGTTCGGTTATATAAGCGTCAAACTCTCTAAGCATGTACCATCTCTGACGTAATCAGGGTACACACGTCAGGGTATCTGTAGGTTCTTCGTTATGAACGATTCCTTTTAAATTACTCCATACAAAAAAATCTAAGGGTGATAGCATAGGCGATCTTGGTGGCCATTGGACAAGTCCGTTAGTTTCAATCTTTCTGTTTGAAAATGTAGTATTAAAGTGATCAATAATAACAACGCTGTATGTGGAGGGTATGCTATCTTGTGGCCATACCATATCTCATCTTTCACGTAAAGGAATATTTTCCAGTAACAAAGCTCATTTTTTTTAAATTCAGATATCTCCGACGATTTAAATATTCTTCAATAAAATGTGGAACTATTAAATGACCCACACCAAACATTAATTCCCCATTTAGTTTAAAATCGAGTTTCTCTCAACCAGTGCGGATTTTCCACTGAGCAATAATGGGAATTTATGTCGATATGGGAAGTCGATTTACAATCCCATTATTATGGAAAAGATCTTCATCCACATCATATTTCCTTGTTTTTCTTAATTCTTTATAAGTTCAGTGGGTTATCTTAAAATTCTTCTTTATTTCTTATCGCAGTATCTTTGTTGGGACATATAAACACCGATGATAACTATATTATGACCATTTTTTGTCAGCTCTACGATGATAATTTACTCATCAACTTCTTGCTAGCTGTTTATGTACTTTAGTAATCTCTTATGAATGAGTACAGCTACACCCTGTTTGGTTCTATTACACTTTGGCACACCGCTGTAAATTGTATAATTACCGACTATTTCGTTACCTCTACCTTTTTTCGCCATTTCAGTCAATATACACACAGACATCAGTTTACCTTTTTTCAAGTTCTGATAACACTTCCTTTTGTTAATTTCTGATATCTTGAATGTTCTATGTAGCCATTTTTAATGTCGTCGTCGTAATTTATTCATATTCCGAGGCGAATTATCGAAATATTTGGCATATTTAAAACGTTTTCCTCAATATATCTCAATATGAATATTTGAATATGTCAAAGACACTCGATCTTAAAATAGGAGATGATGAAAATGATCCAGAGTTAGAAATTAGAAACACAAAAACATGCAATGAATATAAATACTTCGGGTCTATAATAGTATAGTATATAATAAATAATATATAAAGAAGGCACTACCAAAAGAGACATCGAAAACAGAATACAGCAGAGAAAAAAGCAGAAAGCATTCTAAACTCTCTACTATGGTCTAAAGATGTTAGACAAGAAACGAACTTGACAATCTATTGAACCTTGGTAGAGCCTATTATGACTTATGAAGCAGAAGTTTGGCAGATCACGAAAAAAGATAGAAAAATAATATAAATAGTAGAAATGGATTTTCTAAAGAGAGATCAGAAAAAACATAATTTTTGTTCGGGGCTTTTTCCCTTAGCCGATCATTATTTTAGGAGCTGCAACTGCTTTTTATCCTCTTTACTCTGCTGCAGAATGACGCACTACAACTACCTAAGCATCATAATAAATGAAGAATGGACCAACAACCAGGAGATTAGAGCACGCATCGGAAAAGCTAGATCCACCTTCAATCGGATGGGGGCCTTCTTCAAGAGTCACAACCTCTCTCTTGATACAAAAGTAAGAATGCTGCGATGCTACGTCCTCTCTGTCCATTTTTTATGGTGTTGAATGGTGGCCTTGAACGAAGATATGTGCAGAAAACTGGAAGCATTTGAGATGTGGCTATATTGGAGAATACTTAAGATCCCGTGGACTGACCAAGTCACGAATGAGGAGGTCCTTAGAAGAATGAATAAAAACCGAGAGGCACTGACCATTATCAAATTTCGAAAGTTACAATTCTTCGGACATATTTTGCGAAATGAATCCAGATATGCTCTCCTTCAAACCATCCTGCAAGGAAAAATATTTGGAAAGCCTCAGAATCTGGTTCAATCAACCATCTGTGCAGCTTTTCCGCGCTACTGCAGATAAAATAAAGATTGCCATGATGATCGCCAACATTCGTAACGGATAGGCACATCAAGAGGAAGACTCAGCTGCATAACGAACACCCATTATACGCCATACACTCAGTGGTTAGGCGACATATGTCTTCGACTTATTCGTCTGGAAACAGTGGACATTTCTGAGTTTTATTACAATGTGTGAGTCGGAAACTCACGTTGTCTCCGAAGTACAACCATTTGTTGTCCACATTACAAGCCTTTTGACCAAATATTATTTGTCATTTCCAAAATTATAATTACTATTCTACATAAACTAAATATTTATGTTTTCCTGACATTTCCACATTAAAAGGATTGTTTAGTTTGTATAAACTACAGAAACTTATTTTTTTTCTATTTTTTTGCTAGAAATGTTGTTTCTATAAGTTTACAATTTTAATACATAAATTATAACGAAATCATCTCTTAATACGATTTCTTAATTTTTAGTTAATCCTACTTAAGTAGGCATAAAATTGTTTTTTTATTATGGGTATTATCGGTTGGATCAACGTTCTTCTAATTATATTATCTTGCTACCGAAAAGATAAATATTTACAATAATCGGTCACGTTTCACTTAATCTCCCATTAATTGTTAGCGTTTTTTTAATTTTGAACAATTAGAAATATTTTTATTAACATATAAATGTATAAACTCAATCCACATTTTTCTCTTAAAAAGAGATTATATTTTTTTGCATTTTTGTACACAGAACTTTATTAAATTAAACTGATTTTAATTCTATTTAAATTTAAGTTTAAATTGTAAACTACCCTTTTAATTCTTTGTTAATTTTGTTAATCTCTCGTGAAAGGTACACGACAAGATAATAAATAATATGAGGGGTAATGTATGAAAGTCTCAAATAAAAAATAAGGTAAATGCTTCGTTTTTTTACTGGCAGTCACCACTGGTGAGTCTTTAAAACGTTTTGTATATCGGCACTCATAACCCCGCATCAAGATATTAGCGGGGACATAAGTTACATTTTATTATGATATTTTACAATCTACAGGTTATGATTTTATTATAATTTAGGTGGTATGTTAATCCCTGAGTGTTCAATATTTTATCCGTTAGTCTTTTCCCATCAATTGTTCTCGTATGATATACGTCATTTTTGACGTATATCTTATACATGACTTATAGAGTAGAAAGAATAATTTATAGAGAATATCATAATTTATTTAAAAAACAATTATAAATGATTCTTTCGAAATATATAATGACGAGAGATTTAGCAATGTCCACATTCACCGGTGAATGTGAAAATATGATTTCTCTCTTCAATCCTGACCCCCAGGGGGAGTTGTGGTGGTCGACGTGATGTCGTGTATTGTCCGTCTCCAGAGATCTCTGTCTCTGGTCATTTCTTTTAATTCATGCATAGGTCTTTGGCATATTCCTGTAATTTGATCTATCCATCTTGTTGGGGAACTTCCTCGTGATCTTCGGCCTTCTACCTTTCTTGTATTATGAGTCTTTCCATGTTTTCTGTGTTTGCTCTCATAACATGCCCAAAATATTTTAATTGTTGGAGATGGACTTTTACTAGAGAGTCGTTGGCTAACTTTTAGCTCTCTTAAAATTATATTATTTGTTCTACGGTCGGTCCAAGGAATTCGTAACATTCGTCTCCAACAGAACATTTCAGTGGCGTCTATCTTTCTTCTCTCCGATTGTCTCAGAGTTCCAAGATTCACATCCGTAGGTCAGTACTGAGAATATTAAGCAGTTATCAACCTCATCTTTATCGCTCTTGAAATTTGACAGTCCTTCCATATTTTGGTCATTTTTGCTGTGGCAACTTTTGATAGATCACATCTACGTTTAATCTCTTCTTGTAATGACCCTGTGTTTGTGATTAATGATCCCAGCTATAAGTATGAGCTCACAACCTCGAACCGGTCAATTGTGGTTATGTGTGGATGATTGTTGTGTAGTCTATCCACTATCATGATCTTTGTCTTTGATAATGTTTAATTGCAGACCAAATATTTGACTTTCGTTTTCAATCAGTCGTATAAGTTCCATTCAGCTCTGCTTGACTATTTGCAAGACGGGCTGTGTCATCTGCGAAACGTAGGTTGTTTAGTTTATGACCATTTATTGAGATGCCTTTTCCCATCCTTCAAGTGCTCTTCGCATAATATACTCCCCATATATGTTGAATAATTGTGGAGATAGTATACATCCTTGTCTGACACCCCGTTCTGGATGAAACTCGTTCGAAAGTGTGTCAAGTACTTTAACTGATCCAGTAGTGTGTTCATATAGTTCAGTTGACTATTTGTTTGTGTTTAAATGACTGCGGACACTAAATCCATTCGCCAATCTTACAATTTGAGGTGTAGTGTGTGTGTGTGTGTGTGTGTGGGTGTGTGTAGAGTAATTGTCTTGATACTTAGCAGTCGACGTCATTGTCTTGCTAAGAGACGTAATTGTATCGAACGTCTGCGTCCCTCCGGTGTGTACCGATCACACAAGGATAGAATTATTTTCATTTATTAATTTTTTTAATAAACGAAAATTTCCACCCAGGTGGGATTCGAACTCACGACCTTTAGGTTAAAGGCAGGCGCTCTTACACTGAGCCACAGAGGGGGTTATAGTTCAGTTATAAATGTAATTCGATGTTGTGGTACACCACTTTTTTAGTATTCGCATAGTGTCTCCACTTGACCCTGTCGAACGCTTTAGGTAATCCATAAAACAGATGTATAGTGGGATGTTGATTCCCTAGATTTCTCGATTATCTGTCTTATATTCAGCAGGTGTTCCCGAGTGCCTCTACCTTTGGTAAATCCAGTTTGCTCTTGTGGAATTTCTCTTTGAAGGAATGTTTTCAGTCTTTCATTGATTATATGTAGCATTATCTTGCTGGCATGGGATATAAGAGAGATAGTTCTATAATTGTCGCATTTATGGAAGCTGCCTTTTTTATGTATGGTCGTTATTGTAGATTTTGTCCAGTCTTCAGGCCATTGTTTGGAATGCCATATTTGGTTACAGAGTAGATGAAGTAACTTTACGCCGGTTTCTTCTGTGGCTTTAAGCATTTCTGCTGTTATCATATCTGGACCTGGTGCTTTGTTATATTTGAGCTTGTTGATAGCCTGTCTTACTTCATATTTCGAGTATATCAGGTTCTTCTTCCACCTCGTCAGAGATTTGGCTAACAAGCTCTTGGCAATGATCATGTTTATATAGGTCCCTGCAATACGATCTCCATGTATCTGCTATGTCTTCTCTGTTTGTTCTCAGGGTTCCAGTGTTATCTTCAATGACCCAAAGTTCTGGCTCTGAAGTCTCTTGTCAGGTAGCGTATTTTTCTAAATAGATCTCTCGGCTGATTATTCTGACCATGTCTCTCAATTTCTTTGCATATACTTTTATAGTACTGTTTTTGTCGGCCTTACATCTTCGTTTTATTTCTTTATTGAGGTTTCTTAAGCTAGCTTTTTCCCTTTCACTATGTACACCACTTTTACAAAGATTTCTTTTATTCTCAATTATTTTAAGAGTTTCATCTGTTATCCAGTGTTTCCGTTTCACACCGGATTATTTTTCTTGAGCGATCCACTGGTGTTGTTACGCAATGTTTAAACAGTCTCCCATATTTCTTGTGATGTTTCGTTACGAATAGAGGGCATACTTTTCTGTACTTCCTGTAGAAGATCGTCTTTTTTTCTTAGTTCCATCCTCTTTATCTCTCTTTGTTTGTTGGGTGCTTTAAGTTTAAGCATTACTTTAGCTACGAGAAGAGTATGATCGGATCCGCATATCGCCCCTGGATATGATCTGACTGTTTGAATGGACGATCTCCAGCGAATATTGGTGAGAACGTAATCTATTTGATTTCTAAATCTATCTCCAGGACTTTTGTCTGGAGTAAAAGTCGACGTACTGGAGTATAAAGTATAAAGTCGACGTACATGTGTTTAAATCGAGTATTCATGATAGAGTAGTTGTTTGTGATAGCAAATTCGATTAAACGGTCTCCTCTTCGTTTTTCTGCCCTATGACAAACTTTCCAGTACATTCTTTAAGTCGTCATTTTGTGTATGAAAATGAGAAAATATGATACTCTCTATAAATTATTCTTTCGCGATTAAGAGAATGTGTACCAATTTTACCTTCCTTCTCAGTTCTGTCAAAATAGAATCCAAAGGCATTATATCTTCATCAGAAGCCCGACATTTTACCAGAAGTTTTTAATGCAACTGACAAATTTGAAGCATCTTTCTCGCTTTTACAGGTATTTACTCTGTTAGTATATAGGCGCTAGACAAACTAGTATCTGCTCCAAACGGGGCACGCATATTCAGTAGTTGAGAAACACAGTGCCTATGCCTGAGTATGCTGTTCCTAGTTGTTTCTTTCTCTCTCGTTTTTATGCAATGTTGCCTGTAGGTGAGGGACCGGTCCAGAGTTACTCCAACATATATAGCTTGGTTTGTGTGTTGAGTTTTCGTTTGGCTTCCCTTACGCGAAGGTGGAAAGCGCAGACTTGGGTTTTAGAGGGATTGTGTCTCAGGGAATTCTGCAGGGAGTACGCTGTCATTGATTTTACGGCAGATTCGAGTTTGTCCTCCACTTTTTTCCTCCAGTTGAGTTTGTTTCGAAATGCTTGGTTTCGGTCGGCGTAGGTTGGTCGTTTGTGTATATATTGAAGAGGCATTGGTGCTAAAACACTTATCTGTGGGAAGCCATTTTTTTTAACTCTCCACATACTGAATTTACCCTCTAACATAACGAAAAAACGTCTGTTTTGCAGTAAGGAATATACGGCCTTACCCAGATGGTGGTCATTGAGAGTGTCGTATAATTTGCGGAGCAATGTTTTGTGCCTTACTGCGTCATAGGCTGCTGTTAAATCTACGAATGCATAGGACAGAATGCACAGGATCCTTTTTAGTGACCGTAGTACATTGGGGTAAAAGGGCTTCACCCGGTCGGCGGAGAACAAACTTCACTCCGTCACTCCCAAAGATCGAGATTCTGGTTTCAACACTCCAAATTACCTTACTCCGCGTTTTCTGTCCATCCTTATGCCAAAGCCAATAATGGTTTTGCCTCTGTTTTTTGTTCAAAAACGGCTTTTTTTAAGAGTTCTATAAGCTCCGATATTTATAGGCCAGTTGATTTGACAATAGCATTAATTGCCATTGCGAATTTGCGACGATCTTCTAAAGAAAGTCGGCATATTCTACGCTCATTCTATTGACTAAATCTTTGATTTTATGTGATTTTGTCGTTTGAGTGTTTGACACCTGATTTTGTGGCGCCACCACCCAATTGTTTTGCTATTTCTTGATCTGTGTAACCTTCTTCTCGAAGGATAATGCTTTGCCTCTCTTTCCTGGCGACCAGTCAACACGTTTTTGGGTTTCTAGGTGTCATTGGATCGTTAACTAACTAGCAAAACCCTGACGCAATACAGTATGACCAATCTGTTTCCATATTTTACTAAATAATTATGTTAATATATAGAGTGAGAAATACAAAAATAGTTAAATTATAAGTTCAATGATAAGAATATAGTGGTATAAATTCATTGGTTTGTTTTGGAAGTTACTTAAAATACCATGCCTTTTATACCTTTACAATCACAAACTACACCTAGAATATTGTTTTTTACGAATTTTATCAATGAAATTATACATATACAAACAAAATTACTGATCATTTTATCCCTTTTTCAGGTTAACTAGTAAAATGATGACATTAAGTCTTTTATTTTTGGCAGGTTAGTATGCTTCATATTCGCAATCATGAATATGAAAACGTTTGAAGAACTATTTACAAGATTCCTATCAAATTCATCGCTGTCATCATTATAATTTTGTTTACCTTTATGGGCTGCTTTTCTAATTACATACATGCATATCTCCTTTCTTATTGTGGCGGCCACCATTTTAAGAATTTTATTGTATGCTTTCTTAAGATCAATAAATAAATCGATTTTTGAAAGACAGGTATTGCGCAAAATATTCGGAGCAGTCAGTAAAAATGATTAGATATAACTTTGTAACAACTTCTTTTCTTTTGCGAACGTCATAATCATCTTGCGCCTTTTTTTTATAAAAACTGTTTGTTCCATCTATAAATATAAACAATAACACATAAAACATGAAGAAATTTAAAACATTGATCCTTTTTCAAACAATTTTTTAGTTGGAGTTTTTGCCGAAACTCAAGAGTGTCCCAATTCTGCCACACCTACATACATCCCAGATACATCAAATGCAGCATATATTACGAATGTATTAGGGGGCACCAATATCAGCTTGTGTGTCCCCCAGGACTCCTTTTTAATACGGATACTAATTACTGCGATGTTGCAGAATATGTTAATTGCAGTAAGTAGATTCTTATTATTCCTGATAGTCTAGTCCTCAGAGATTTGGCTCCTAAAATCATATGAACAAGCTGAATTTTGCGAAAAATATTAATTTTGTGACCTCCAAAAAAAGATGTAAGAAAGTTTGCCACTTTTACCTCTAGGATTTTTCCTAAAACCCCCCTTGTAGAAGGGTAAAAACTCCAAAAAATCGATTTATAAAGAACCTCTACGGAATAGAAAAAAATGTTTTAAATCAAAATTGTAGCTTAGATGAACAAAAATTTTAATAAGCATTTTTTTCTGTAGAATGAACCAGTCAGAAACAACGCCTGAATCGACCGGCGATTTTGAATGTCACATGCTCGCACAAAATCAATGTTAAATAAAATGTGTGTCGACGGTAAAAATTCGATATTTTTTTATCAGAGTATTCTTTCGACAAAAAGTAAAATGCATTTTAAAAGTGAAGTTGAAATGTGACTAAAACACGCAAAATTTAAACTTTTACATTACAAATGATCGCACGTCAAGGAAAATGCATCCAAGAAGATGGTTTTGAGTGTAATTTGTAGCAGAAGATGGGTAGTTTTAAAAACGTACTAGTCTAATTAAAAAACAGTAGTTTTAAATGTTTTAGATCGTTTCTAATATAAAAGTTGAAATTTAGCGTTTTTTAAGCACATTTCAAATTACAAAAAGCGACATTTTTATTAGAAATATATTTTCTATGGCGTACAGATTCTTCATAAATCGATCCCCCCCCACTACGAGGGGGGTGTTAAAAGAAAGCTCTAGGGTAAAAAATGGTAAACTTTTTACTCGGCAAAATTCACCTTGTTCGTACGATTTTTAGAGGTTCAACGGCATTTTCGTCTCTGAAGACTGGAGTATGATTATTTTTTTAACTAGCTTTAGAGTTCTAAGCTAGTTTTAGCTTATTTTACAAAAGTCTACAAATATTCTAGTTGAATGTATCGTTTTAGATGATAATACTAAGGATCCATTATGTCCCTCGGCACAAGGAACTTCTAACGTGGTGTATTCTGAAGACTGCAGCAAATTCTATAGGTGTGTAGATGGAAAGAAACAATTAAAAAATTGCCCTGAAAATATGTACTTTAATTCCAAAACAAGTGGATGCGACTACATGGACAATGTGGATTGTGGTAAGAAGAATTTTTTTAAATATTTTTATTGTATATTCTTCTTTTGTTAAAATTATATCTTAAATAGTATTGACCTGCATTTTAAAGGTAACTAAACATAAATACTGCTAAAAGAATCTTATAATTTCTAAATGTCTTATTAATATTACAAATTTTGATTTTAGGCTCTGTACCAGCTCCAACGATTCCTTCAGTTGGTAAGTTACATACTTATAACAAATAAATATAAGTTAATAAACAATTTCATTTTTCTTTAGCCTGTTAGGGTCCAAAATTAATAGAGACCTTAACTACTTTTATTCCTTTCGCTTGTGACTATTCTAAGCCACATTTTGCCCCTCTCTCTTTAAGGTCATAGGACCATATCGATATGTGCCTCCATTTTTTCCTATTTTCATCCCAAGGTAACCATTTTATGAATTTCCGTTCCATCTTTCTCCTGTATGATTTTAATGTATCTATCATGCCTAGTCCTATCGTTAGTTCTCCTACAAGAATTACAACAGAACGAACACAAAATTTACCATAATTGATTATATTATCTCAGTTTTCTCACCCCTGTACGCTCTATAATTATTAATGCAGAACTATATTACCATGAAGCAGTATATACCAAGTTTAACACTCTTAACAAACTATCATCGAAAACCCAACGCTTTAGGATTTTTTTCCGTTCAGAATTTTCGTAAATTCCAAAATTTGTGCTTGACTTCTGGGTGGCAATTTCTCTCTTTGGGCGTATACTATAATTTCAGTGATTTTCTAGATAAAATCCACAAAGAAAACAATTCCTGTAGCTGGCTGTATACCACGTATCACAAAAAAAGAGGTTAATCTTCGTAAATGTTATATTTAACATCACAGATTTATAACAACATACAATATTTTACAACTACATGTAATTTAACGGGTTTTTACCCTGATATTTTGGTGGCTCAGGCATTTTAACCTAGCATTTTTAAACCTGATGACGGAATGTTTATTCCGAAAACGTTTGTTTTTTTTTTATGTAGCCCTTTTAAGGGTTTTTTTAAATATACCCATTTACGAAGATTAACCTCTTTTTTTATTTTCTAGATAGACTTGTTAGTATTTTCAAAAAGGCATTTCTTTTAATTACAATTAACTCAAAACATCACAAACCGTGGACTACCAAAGGTCGCTGCATATCAGCCAAGAACATGCGTTCACTACTGTACAACAAGAAATTAAATACCCTCGTCTTTGTCACTGAATATATCTCCAAGTACAGAGAAACCTATCTAAAACTTATAAAAACAGTTAAAACAATTTACTGTTCAAATCGTCTGGGAAGCTCCAACAATATTGCAAAAGAAACGATTAAAATCTAAATGAATACTTCGTTAATGTGAGTAAAAATATAACATCAACTATTTTGCCACAACAAGATCCTATTTGATATCTCCCCAATTCAAAAAAGTTCTCGAATTCATTCCTCATAAGACCAGTTGATAAATCTGAACTGATCCAAATAATATGTAGTATCAAAAGCAAAAGCCGATAGCAGGCCTATTGGACTGTAGTTGTTTAGTAATATGTAGTGTCCTTTTTATGAGATTTTCATTACTTATTTCCTTTTTATTTTCAGCCAGGGTTATTTCTACCTTTCTACTTGATTCTCTGCAGAAATTTCTTGTTTCTCTGTTATTTTTTCCAGAAATCGAGAACAACTTTTAGCAGTTTGTTGTAGTATTTCTTCTGTTTGTTAGCATTTTCTAACTTGATTAAAACGATATTTTAAAATGTTTTTTTAGAATATTTAAAACTTGACTAAAGATAAGTACTTTTTAGCTACCGAATCATCACCTGCAACTAGGTCACGTAAGTAAATATCTTTTATTAAAAGTATTAATTAATTAGGTATTGAATAAATGAATGATTTATTATAAATGTACTTAAATAGAAAAGCTAAAAAATAGCAATAATTTCTAAAATGGAGAGTTTAATAAACTTTTCATCGATTTCTGCAAAACTATTGGGCTAGATTTTATATTGTTTTTATTACAAAGTATATTAAACGTTATTCTGTGTGTATTATTATAATTTCCGTTTTAAATATAAAATTTCTTTACCTAGAATGAAAGTTCCTGAATTGTTTGTTACCAGTAATACACCTACATGTATTATCTGTTGCCTACAACAGGTTGAAAACGTTTTGGTGAAAACGTATATTCCGCGAACCAGGTTCGGACTTACCCTTACGCTAAACAAAAATTATTAACCGTTTTTCTTGCGTTTTAACGTGTTTTATGTAGGTATACACCAGCTGTAATAGAATTGTTTTTGAGACTAAGAGAAGAATGTAAACAGATGAGAGGAGAGTACTAGATATGGATATATGAGTATTATACCGAAGAAAATATAAAGAACGAAATGAACACCAATTTAGCATCTTTAAAAGAAATAAAAAATAAAATATTTAAACAACGGTAAGTGTCCGAAAAAATTAAATAAACTAAAATAATAAATTAACTGAATAAGGTAAAGAAAAATTAGATTAAGAATGACATGAAATCTTAAAAATTATATGGCATAGGGAAGAAATGCCTATATATAGAAAAAAAAAAACAAAAAGACATATGTAGTGGGTAGGCTCTTCACCTGAAGGTCCTGCAATAGTAATAGACAGCTGGAATATATTACCTAAACGCATTGTAGAAGAAGTAATAGAATTTTCTGTTTTACTTAAAGTCCCTACTTATGATGTGGTTTCTACTGAAGCTGGAAGGAAAGAGGTTGTCAAGCGATCAGTGACATAGTAAGCTAAGAAATTGTCATCTAAAAACACCCCTTCGTTAAAGGTGTAGATTTCAAATTTACAAAATCCAGAAGTAATATTGCTGGGCTTAAGCCGAAGGTGGCCCAGGGTAAGACGTTTCAAGAGCGTCAGCAACTGTGTATACATCGAATGTTTTCCTGCATTATTGATCAACTACGTCTTAATCGTTTTTTTGTATTAGGTTTGTAGAGGTGAATAGACTGAAAGATCCAGTAGCTATAGATTATAGCTGCTGTGGCGAGAAAACGTAATCATCACTACTCATGCATTAGATGCTTTGTATAAGGCTTCTGGAGAAAGATGTGTTTCATGATTGTCAAAAACAAGTAAGCATCTTTTTTCTTTAGGGCAACTGGTCAGAAAGTGATCAAAACATTTTAAACAAGTTTTCTCGGTTGACCATCTAGTTACAGAGACAGCCCAGTACCTATGGGAGGCCCTCCAAAAATTATTCTGACCTTGTAATGCACTTTAGGAAAACTAATAACAGTGAAACTGCACTCTCTATTGCAATAACTACTACTATCATCGATATCAGCTGCCCTTATTCAGTCTTATCCAGTAGATGTTGCACTACCGATTTGTTTCATCCTCTTAGGTCCGACTGTTTTGGTTGGCCTAATCCATTGCGGTGGAATTGGCCCAAAACGTTTATGAACGTTTTTTTTTTGTCAGACCGTATTGCATTTTAGCGATATTTTGGATACACCTAATTAAGCTTTGCTCTTCAGTATCGCTAAATTCTTGATTCATCGAATAGTTTACAGAATATTTAAAATTAACAAGACTGAGAAGAAGAAGAGAACAAGAGAACAAAGAAGATAGCGGTGAGCTTGACGCAATTATAAACAGAAAATTTTAATCTTTACACAGGTTCAGATCACCAGACAGTGCTTCTTATTATTTCTTGATTATTACTACCCATACTTGTTTAGAATATGAGAATTAATAGATATAATTTCTTATTTTAGCAAGCACTCCAACAGTAGCTCCAACTACCACAGGCAAGTAGATTTCCTCTGACTATAAAGTGTACGAGAATTTTTGTAATATGTGTAATGTGTAATATGTTTAATGTTTAGGTCCCATAGATCCCACTTGTCCAGCATCATCAGGTATAATAAAAATCGTCGACCCCGATGACTGCAGCAAATACTATGAGTGCAACCAAGGAACTAAATCACTAAAGAGCTGTCCAGAAAATATGTATTTCAATCCTGAAACGCTTCAATGTGATTATATGGATAACGTAGATTGCCGTAAGTACCACAGTATTGATTTAAATTTGTCATGATGGGTTTTTTCCAATGTGAAGGTGTTGAGATATTGCAAAAAGTAAAGGTTTGGAATGTGTGGTCAGTATTTGAATGTATTGTGATTTATTTTGCTGGATTACTTCTTTTACTGTTAGAATGTTGAGATTCTCATAGGTTCTTTGGTTGGTTACGTACCATGGTGCATCAACAATTGCTCTTAAAATGTTTGATTGACATTTTTCCATTATAACAATATTAGATTCACTTCTACATCCCCATAGCTCTATGCCTTATGTTCATATTGTAACGTTATATTACCCCTCGATACTCGTTCCTAACAACGAACCGACAACAAAACATCTTTTTTTCAACCGGAATATTAGGGGACTCGTTTGTAAACACAAGATAAAACATCTATATTTTTGCTTATTTCGTCAAACAACCTTAAAAAAATTCCAGCGGTGTTACGTATTTAAGAATCTCAACTTAAAATGCCATAATATATTGATCGTTTTAAAATTTCTCATAAGAGACAAATGCATAAAAACCAGGGGCGTACTACAAAATTTAAAACAGAATTTATATTATTATGTAGATATTAATATTAACAAATTTAAAAAGCTATAATATTGGATTAATAAATGTTTTATAAATTAACATTTTATTATTCATTGACAGCTTAGAGGGTTTTTCAATTAATCAATTGTTTTATTTTTATCTTAGTTGTAGTTATTTTCTTTTTTGCTAATGTGTTTCTTCCAATACAAGATTTGGTCCAGGTGTAGCCCAAGTTATTTGGTATTTTAGTTCTGGGTATTTCCTTAATATAGGTGGTGGTGTTCCTTGTCGTAAATTAAAAGTTATGTGGGTTGATTTCCGATTCGTTGAATCCAACATTTATAGCATATCCTTTGCCTAATATATAATAATTTATTTTAGAGGCCATACCAACAAGACAAACAAATCCAGCCACAGGCAAGTAAAACTTATTATGTATAGTTAATTAGTGATCAAAACCTAATGTAAAACATTACAAGATATATATATATATATATATATATATATATATATATATAATATATATATATATATATATATAAACATAAATGGAATTAACAAAATATTTTTTTTCTTCAGAAAGTACTCGGGCTTCAACAGTAACTACAACTACAATAGGTAAATCAAATGTATCAAAACATTAGTATATTTGTTTGTATATATTTTAGAACCTTGTTTTTATATTTTATGTTACATTTTGTAGGTCCAATAGATCCAACTTGTCCAGCCTCGTCAGGAATTACAAAATTTGTTTACCCCGAAGATTGCAGCAAATACTACGAGTGCAACCAAGGAACTAAATCACTAAAGAATTGCCCAGAGAATATGTATTTCAACCCTGAAACGCTTCAATGTGATTATATGGATAATGTAGACTGCCGTAAGTTTAAAAACATTGCTTTGAAATTCTTCAATGCTATAATGCCATCAGTGATATCAGTTTTTGTTGATGGAGTAGTTATTATAGTACCTTTCATCATATTATTTAAATTTAGCTTACCATTTTACAATTAATATATCGGATTACCTTATTTTTTAACATGCCTTTTATTTTTAAATGCTAAGTATAGTGCCTGCAGTTGGACCTGGTGATGCTACACAGATATTTCGTATTATATAAAAAAACCTTATTTTCAGCTCTGATTACTAACAATATTTGAATTTTGGTTTCTGTTTTGATCATAGATGGTTTACTAATTACGCAGCATTTATTTTTGTTTTATGAGAGATCCAGTCAAGTTGGCTTGATCTTCCGTTGTTTACGATTCTGACATACTAAAAAGTTTGTAAAAGATTGTTTTATATTCCTAACCAAATCATCTTCTGCCAGATTTCGTTATTCCATTATCGATTTTAATTTTCGTTTTGTTGTCATTGCTAAGTTCTGCCTTGTGGGGGTAAATCATACCTTTTAATTTCTTCAGTAAAATTAAGTAGTCGAAAATGTCTAATGCCTTAAATAAAACTAAAATATTTCCAGTAAAAAACCTCTATTGTCATAACCAGCAACGCCAACAGCAACATCAATAGATATCCTTAAATAACCATGGTTGATAATAAAAAAGTCTTACACAATAATTGCTTGCTGATTCAAGTAGTCTACAGAGTTAATATATTTGTATAATACATTACATTATTATTTCAGAGGCTGTACCATCACGCGCAACAAATCCAGCGACAGGTTAGTTTAACTTAAATGTTCATTAATTAAGCATAATTAAGGGTAAAAGTGGCAGGTGTGGGACAAAGGAGGTGCGACACATTTAAGTTCTCCACCTTTATATGTGAATTATCCGTTTTATACTTTCTTACCAGAAGTAGTACTGCTTGTAGCATTTTCTATTCGTTTGGTTCTGGAGAAGCACATCTGTTGTGATTAATAGAGAAAATTATCGACTTTCATCCTTGAAAGATAAGAGTTTAACTTTATAAATTAATTTTTCTGATTGTTATAACATTTCAAATCATTACAAGAACAAATATAATAATAGGACTTGATTAAAGTTTGTAAATTATGCAATATAAAACTCTGGGGCAGCTTGAGGTTACGTTTGTTAACTGATGTATTGCTCCACTGGTAGAAATGGGATATAGCATGAGTAGGAGATCTGGGACATTATCTGGGAGCCTCTTAGTAGTAGTAAGAATTAAATAGAATAGTAAATTTTCGCCCTGTTATACTGTAAGATGCCTTATAAGTGAAAGTAGAATAACCCTTCATTAAAATCTTGCATTGTGGAGGTTATACAACAGATTAAACAGAGGAACAGCTTAAGGCAGGTGGCAAAGACATATCGTATTTCAAAATCTGCTCTTCAACGCTATGTAATGAAATTTGGTTTTTGTACTTATTTGACATGTGGTATGGTATAGTCCAAAGAGCAAGCATTGGCTTTGGTAGAATACACCCGTGTTGCAAGTAGAATACATTTTGATTTAACATTACTTCAGGTCAGAATTCTAGCGTGGCTAGCATGTAAATGTGAATAAGACAATTTATAAAAATTTATTCAAATAGCAGGATATCACAGGTTCAAAGCTTTCATGGAACCTTTCCAGAACCAATTTCCAGAATCCACAAGTTTGGAAAGGACAACAAACTTCAAGAAAACAAATGATGACATGATTCTAAATAATATAAAAACTCTCTATGAATATTATAATATCGCCCAATATCGTATATTTAATTCTGACGAAACAGAAATAATAAATACATTAAATTCCACCCAACGTTGCGACTAAGTTTTTATTTAAAGACAATAGGGAACGATTTGCCACTAGGACTTGTGTTTCCCAGAATTTGATATAAGCAGTTTATGTGAAAGGTGCAGCTCCAGAAAGACTTGCATTAAATAGCAAGGTTGGCAAACAAAACAGGTTGGATGTTTATGCCATGTGGTTTAGAAGTAATAATAACAGCAAATGCGCATTGTAGCTACAGACCTCAGCCCTTCGATGTATTGGCGTTTGACCAATTTAAAAGTCAATAACACAGAGTTTTTAATGATTGGCTGATGAATCACACAGACACAACCGTGGCCATCTACTAGATAGTGATCTTGTGGACAAGCTTGCTTTTGGCTGTTACGCAGAAGAACATTATTTCTGGTTTTTAAAAGACTGATATCTACACTTTTTACTGTGAGCCATTTACCGAAGCAGAATTTCGAATGTCTTCAGTATCTGAAGACTCCTCTATCTACAAAAGCTACTGATACTTCTGGCTCAGCAAGAATATCCAGTAATTGAGCATACATCTATTTCACATCATTATTTAAAAGTTCCTTTTACATCTTTTGAAAAACCAAGAACCTAACGTCACTTAAGAACCTACAATGCCAACGAAAATCCTGAGTACACCTGAACAAATCGGATCTTTTCCTAAAGCTGCGCAATGCGAAGAAACTTAAAAAATAAGGAAAGAAAGGCAAAAGTCATATTTTTACTAGTACACCAGAGAAAACATAAAGATTAACTCTTGAGAGAGAAAAGAAAAAGTTTGGTAAACCAACTGCAGCCTTTCGTAATCTATCTAATAAGAAAAAGAGCTTGTGAAGATTTGTATCTACGTCCGAGGAAGTAAAAATTCTATATCAACATATAGATGATGACCTAGAAATTCTTAACGTAAAATAAAGGAAAGTTTCTATCATTTTGAAAAAATAATATTTATTACATCCTGTCCCACTCCTCCTAATAGTATCGATTAATGGGACATTTGCAGCTTCTTATCCTATCCATTGTACTTCATGTTAAAAAAAACTTATATCAGCCATTTTTCTTTAATTTGCGTAGGACAAAGACATACTAATTATATTCTAGTCTTATTATACGATAAAACATATCCAAATGAATACTTTTATATTCCAGAAAGTACGCGGGCTTCAACTGCAACCACAACTACCACTGGTAAGTCGATTTCTTCTGAATTAAAAATGTAATAAAATAAAATATTAGAATAGCATTCCAGGTCTCAGGGATCCATAGCTAAAATTTGTCCACTAGTGTTATCTATTTTTTCTTTCATGGCAGTCGTCTTCCAATTTGTAACTCTTTTTTGTTCATCTTTACACCACCAGTCTTTTTGGACCGTTTCCTAATCGTACTCTTTTTTTTTCGCTTCACTTTCAGAAACGTATTGTTACCTACCTTTCATCTAGATTTTTAACTGTTTTCCCGTGTCTTTTTGTTTAAACGATCTTGATTATTTTCCACTTCCGATAAATCTATTTAAATTCTACGTATATCTTCATCAGTACGCCTTCTTTCAAAACTATAAAGCGTTTTCCTTTCATCCGAAGTTCTTTTCTCTATTTCTTGGAATTTGTCTCCCTTAGGGGTCTTACAGTAACCCCTAGATCTCAAATTAATAACTGTTAACGTGTTTTTTCTATTTAATTGTGTTCTATTTCAGGTAGATATGATTTAAAAATATCTACAAATTGTTTCAGAAGTAATTTAGTTAGTTTCTAAATTCCAGGATTCAATGTACTGTCAAATGCTTGTAAAATATTATAAAAATTGACATATATCTTAATGATCTGTTTCTATTAAATAATTCTATGAGCTTAGTCGATCATAGAGTGATTATTTCTTTCAGAAGTGGCTTCAAAATCAATTATATATTACTCACTAGAATCACCATCACTCAGAACATTGAATCCATCTACCATCGTTACGCTGTTTTTGCTTCGTTTCTTCGATTGCCAACAAATTTAAATTATATTGTTTTCTTAGCCTCACTACGTGTTTTAATGAATTTATTTCAAAAGTACTTACTATATCCTATTTTCCGATTGACACTCTCTTCTACTAACGTATTTTATATTTTAACCTCAAATATATTCATTTTAATTTGATTAGTAATTTAATTCCTTCTATTGGGTTCTATTTCCAAGTTTTTCTGTTTTTTCTTCCTGCTTATTTTGGGTTTTTTCCTCATTTTTACTTACTTACTTGTTGTTATAATTTCGCGCTTCTTTACAACCTTTTAATCTTTGATTATTTTGCATAACCTTTGTTTTTTCTCTGTACTATCCAACAGTACCAGAGGGTTTTTTTTGGTAGACACTAATGATACAACTTTACTTAAACTAAGCATACTGAATACTCGAGTTTGTATTTATCAAAGAGAACGAATGTCTGACTTCTTCTTTTCCCTCTTAATAAGCAATTCTGCTTGTTCATTGGCGGATTAATACCTCTATGGAAGATTGTCATTTCATCTTTCGCGCGGTCGTCCGATACTTCTTCTGCCGATTGGTGACTTGCCGATCTCTTGCTATTTTGACGTCACAGGTCTCCTCCATTCTGCTTATGAGCTTATTCCATTCTTTTTTTTCTATTTTTTGTTTATTCATTTATGTTTTCTTCTAATTTCTACATTTTCTTCTAATGTCTTTACTTCGTCATATTTAACTCTTTTGCTCATATGTTAAATCTTGTGGAGCAGTCTTTGTAGTCTATCTTCATATTGAGCTATCAATATTGCGTTGTCTGCGTAAAAGAGATATTTTTATTTCTTTGTTTCCCATTCTGTATCCTCTTCCATTGTTAACGCTTTTGATGATTTCATGCATGATCAAATTAAAGAGTATGAGGCTCAATGAATCCCCTTGAATATTTCTATAGTTTCTGTAAGTTATCATCTCTTCTGACTTCCATTTTGTTGTTTTGGTAAAGGTTTTCGATAGTTTTTATAATATTTAGGGCAACTTCTTTATTAAATAATAAAACCTGACTTAACTATATGATTTTAATTACTCACACATTTGTACCTTTATAATATCGATTTAAAATTTTTTGTTGCATCGTACAGGTCCAGTTGATCCAACCTGCCCAGCATCGTCAGGAATTTCAAAATTCGTTTACCCAGACGATTGCAGCAAGTATTATGAATGTAACAACGGAAAGAAGTCGTTGAAGAACTGTCCAGAAAATTTGTACTTTAACCCCCAAACTCTTGAGTGTGACTATATGGATAGTGTGGACTGTAGTAAGTAATAATTTTTGTTTTGTATTTTATTTCTTATTTATAAGCATATAACCTTTATACATTACCTCATATTTTGTCTTTTAGAGTCCGTGCCATCATCCACTGCAGCGCCAATTACCCGTAAGTATAATTAATTATTTTAAAAATACTTGGAGTCTAAAGTTCCTACATCTAAAATGTCACCAGCAGAAAATCTTTGCGAAAAACACTATTAGGAAAGAAATATTTTAAGATTTAAATAAACGCATGATAAAAATCATTAAATTAATTAACATTGACCCCTAAAATACTAATAAATTTGTTCAGTAATACAAAAAAATGTAAGATTTATTTCTTATGCAAGTTACTTTAAGAATAATTATTATTCAAGTTGAATACCATTAGTTAATAAAAGTCTTCAGTTTTTGGTAATTTCAATCTTTATTTATATTCATCTTTTGTGAAATTTAAAACTTCAATATAACTGATTTTATGGTTCTTGTTATTTATTGGTTTTTTGATTATATTATTATTATGTGGAATAGCTTTTGTAATTATTCGGTTCAAAATTTTTTAAAAATCAGCAAAAATTATTGCACTTACAATATATTACACTTTTAATGTCTCGGAATATTAATTGTAGAATACAACAATTAACAAATAATCAGTTTAAATACTTATAAACTTTGATAAAATGAAAAGCAGATATCGATAAGTACTTTCGCTTCCTAGAGCATCTTCAGGGGCATCTGAAATAAGCCAAGAAACGTTTATTTATTAGATTCTGCTGATTCTTGTTTCTGAAATATTGAAACACTACTAGGTTTGTGAGAATTAAAGACGACTGTAAAAATGCCTCGACGTGGACTATCAAAAACTTCAATTCTTATACTGGTACTGATCATCTACGCATAAAGATAATGGGAAAATGTTATGGTAGATAACTATTTAACATCGATGAAATTGGAAAGGAAAGAAAAGAAAGAAAGGAAATTCCTTTAAGCATATAGCGTGAAAATAAAAATTGTATGTTATCCAGAGCGATGAAAAAAATAACACTTACTGAATACCAAGGAAATAGTCACAAAAATGTGCTTTTACTATTATTTATTATTTTATTTATTAGTTATTTATTAGTTATTCTCATTTTATGAGAATAACTATTATATTCTATAAAATATAACATTACTATTAATCAAAGTAGGTATTGTGCCAATATGGACAATATGAATGAATTCAGTTTCGCAAATGTCAATTTATATTTACATTTGGAACTTCAGTACTTAATTAGAATTTGGCAATGTAATTTTTCGTTAATCTTTAACCTCTTGCATTTCTTAGATTAAGCAGATTACAGATTTGTAATTAAATTAACAAAATAAATTTATTATTTTGCAGCCACTACCGCTATTCCCACCTACACAACTGTCGTTCCAGGTAAGTAAAGAAATAAAATGTTCTGTTTTATTAATAATGTTGCATTCAGTAATTATTGAATAGAAAATGTTTTATACTTGTATTATAATATGAATCCACAATACAACTGTTAATCCGTCAAATAAATTCGCTTTTATTATGTAGAATATCATCAAAACTGCCACGTAATATTTTATTACGTAACGTATTTTATTGGCTAACGTTATCTGCGAATTTCATCAATCATTTTTGGTCATGTATGTACAGCTATATGATTTTTATGTAGGTACACGAAATGTATCTTTAGTCCAGTCATCAGAAATTTGACTTTTAAAATTCATACTAACAAACTGAATTTAGCTAAGAATGTCAATTTTGGGACCCAAAAAAAGATGCAAAAAGTTTACCCCTCCCACAACGCCAAGAATCTGTTCATTTTAAACAAAAATGTTTATTAGCACATTTTTATAGAATCAACTGTTCTCTCAGAAAAAAAGCTTGAAGCGCCTGGCTGTTTAGAATGCCAGTTATGAACATGAAAATTTTTTAAATAAAATTTGTATTAATTCGACGGTAAAATGTTGATATCTTTTGATCAGAGTGTCTTATAGACAAAAATGATGATTTTGACGAGTAAATTAAATAAATACTAAAATTCTAGTTTGGCATTTAATTAATAAAAATTGTAACGTATGCCTTTGGTAATCTGTCAAAAAAGTTGACGTTTGTCAATCGTCTAGCATTTATTGCTCAATATTTAGTTTCTGTTTCTGCTTAGATTACTCAATTCTCTAGTTATTTTTTTTTAGTTTGCAAATGCATTTATAACTGAATATTTAGTTTATGTTTCTGCTTAATATAGTCAATTTAAGTTTAGTCAAGTTGTTTTTAGTTAGTTGTTCTTAGTTAATATTTAATTAGAGAATTAACAGGAATGAGAAAAACACTTTAAACTAAGCAACTAAGACTAAGGGGTGCACTTATAACAGATATAAACCAAAAAATGCAGAGATGGACACAATATATAGCACAACTATTTGAAGACAAAGAGAGAACAGAAGCACCAAAAGAATTTAAGGATGATACTGGACCTGACATTATACGAGAAGAAATTGAATATGCAATGAAACAAGCTAAAGGTGGTAAATCTCCCGGGCCTGATGAAGTTCCTATCGAATTACTTAAAATTGTGAATACTGAATCTATTGATCTTCTTTTGGATCTATTCAATACCATATATAGAACAGGTATAATACCTAAAGAATGGCTCCAATCAACATTCATACTGCTTCCCCAAAAAGCCAATACAAAGGAGTGCAATGAACATCGCACCATAGCCTTAATGAGTCATGTCTTGAAATTGTTTTTAAAAGTAATTCACAATAGAATACATAAGAAATTAGATGAAGGCATAACTAATACACAAATGGGATTTAGGAAAGGACTGGGAACACGAGATGCACTGTTTGCAGTAGGTGTTCTTTCGCAGAGATGCTTAGATATTAATCAGGAAGTATATGCCTGTTTCATTGATTTTGAGAAGGCATTTGACAGAGTGCAGCATAATCGACTTAAAGAAATTTTATTAAATAAAAACATAGACAGTAGAGACATTAGAATCATCTGTAACCTCTATTGGAATCAAACAGCAAAAGTGAAAGTTGAAAACGAACTGACCAAGGATATCTAGATTCGCCGTGGGGTCCGCCAAGGTGTAATCCGATCATTTATCAGTGAAGCCTCAGAATTAGCGCTTGCCGAGAGCAGTGAGGGCCTTATAATAAACGGTGAGCCACTTAATAACATAAGAGTATGCTGACGACACCGTCCTTCTGGCAGGATCACTAGAAGAACTGCAACACCTTGCTGAACAACTAAATATATATTGCAACGATTATGGACTAAAAATCAATTTGAAGAAAATCAAGTTCATGGTATTTACAAAAGCACAAAACATCAAAGTTAAGCTAGTACTAAATAATACAGAAATTGAACAAATATCTTCGTACAAATACTTTGGAGCATGGATCACAGAATATACTGATCAGACAAAAGAAATAAGATGCCGCATTGAAATTGCGCGGTCAACTTTTAATAGAATGAGAAAACTTTTTTAGTAATCGCGATATCAATATATCGCTCCGGATAAGAATGCTTCGATGTTATATTTTCTCTACCCTTTTGTATGGAGTTGAAGCTTGGACACTTAAAAAATCCAACATTAAAAACCTAGAAGCATTCGAAATGTGGTGTTACCGACGTATTTTGAAAATATCATGGATGGATCGCAAAACAAACGAACAAGTTCTCGAACAACTAGGAAAACAATGCGAAGTTTTAAATTCCATAAAAATCAGGAAATTGGAATACTTGGGGCACATCATGAGAGGTGAAAAGTATGAACTACTAAGGAATATAATGCAGGGTAAAATCAAAGGTAGAAGAAGCGTAGGAAGACGTAAAATCTCGTGGGTACGCAATCTCCGTGAATGGTTTGGATGCAGTTCAATTGAACTATTCAGGCGAGTAACCAATAAAATTATAATTGCCAGAATGATTTCCAATCTCCGATAGGAGTGGAACTTGAAGAAGAAGAAGTTAATATTTTGATAAAATTATTGTTTAACGAAACGTTTAAATTTTTACAAAGGCACAATGGTATGTATTGTAGCCGCAAAAGTAGCAACTGTGCTAATAATTCGTGAATGTGGAAATAATTTCGATGGAGCGAAACTTCTTTTTAATGAGAAGTACCCCGATCGACCTACATCGAGAGTTTATTTGAGGAAGCGTCTTCGGAAGTTTAAACAAACAGGTAGTGTTCAAGATGTCAAACGATCTGGTCGACCAACAATTAGTGAAGACAGAATAATTGACATAACTTCAGAAATGGTAGTGAACCCTACTTCTTCTACATCCCAAGTTGCATCTATCTATGAAATCAGTCAAAAGACAGTACGCTGAGTGTTGGCTGAAACAAATTTTATCCATACAAATTAAAATTGTGCACCAACTTTTGGATGATTACCCCGACAGAAGATTAGAATTCTGTGAAAATATTTCCAATAAAATAAACCAACAGCCCGATTACATAAAAACAATTTGTTTTTAGCGACAAAAGTACTTTTTCTCCCAATAGAAATGTTAACACACACACTGTGAGGTATTGGAGTGACACAAATCCTCACGTCTTTCGTGAATCACATACTCAATGTCCAAAAAAAAATGTTTGGGCAAGTATTTTGGGAAACCACATAGTTTGGCCTGTTTCTTTCAGTACCCACTTAACCGGGAAGTGCATCTGGAGATGTTACAAAATACAATTGAACTGGTATTACTTGAAATTTTGGGGGATAATTCAGATGAGTTCGGTAACTTGGAAATAACGTTTTAACAAGATGGTGCTCCTACACACCACTATGGTGCAGTAAGACGTTACCTAGATAAGGAATATCGTGGTAGATTGATTGGACGACAATGTAAGATAGAATGGCCAGCTCGGTCACCGGAACTCACACCATTGGATTTTTTTCTATGGGGATACTTGAAATCTAAAATTTACGCTACAACACCCGACCATATTGACATTTTGAAACAACGAATTGTTGAAGAATGTAGGGCAATTTTCCCCAACACATTTGAACGAGTATGACAAGAGTTTAAAGATAGGATGCACTACTGTAGCGTCATCTGTCACTATTACGTCACCTGTTATAACTAGTTGAGAAGCTTACGTCTGTTTGTTACCTCCTCCAAATTTTATTATAACAATAACCGTTCAAAAGATACGAGGAGAAACGGACTCTTGACCAGCACTATATTTCTACAATATCTGATACTTTTCTTGTCCTAGATTTCATTACTCACATTTTAAATATTTAAAAATATGTATAACATTTCAGATAACCCCACAACAACTGATCCAGTTTGCCCTACAACCGGTTCTACCAATGTAATCTACCCATACGATTGTAGTAAGTTTTACAGATGTGTCAATGGTCAGAAACAACTAAAGAATTGTCCGGAAAATATGTACTTCAATCCAACGATGGGCTCGTGCGATTACATGGATAATGTAGAGTGCTGTAGGTATTGAGTATATGTTTAAACTTTGATATTAATTTATTATTAAGAGTAATTGAATGCAAGATATTCGTCAAATTAATCAGTGCAACAAAATAGACCACTGAATAGTTACCCCCATATATGTCATACATTAAAACAAAAATTACCAAAAATACATTAAAAATAAAAATAAACAGTTACTAAGTAAATTCCCCATCTACTATTACTCCATGGTGTTACAATCCTTCGTTAGTTTTACCCGACAACATGCCTTCATTCTTCTCTGTCCTGCCAATCTTCATCCAATTCTCCACGCGCATAGCTTTAATGTCTTTTGCTATATTATCTCATCACCGAAATCGAGGTGATCTACGTGGTCTTCTTCCAGTTGGGGCTTCTTTCCATACCAGATTTACTATTCTTAGATCAGAATATCTTCTGATGTGTACTGGCCACTGAACGTTAATTATTTCATTATATTAGCCTTTGGATACAGTTCTTCGAGCACTTTGTTAGTTCTTATCCAATATTGTCAGCTGCTCCATCAATCACAGACCTAAAGATCTTCCTTTTTTGTTTTTCAAACATGTAGTCGGTATCACAAGTGTAGGGAGCCATAGTATACAAATATATTTTCTACATATACTCCAGAGGGGATCCTATTTTACTGAATATAAAGCCTTTCTGTAATATACGAAACATAGTAGTTATGGTATATTATGTAATAAAATTTAATTCGCACCACTCATTAGCCCATTCATATGTGATCTATATTATGTTATATATATATATATATATATATATATATATATATATATATATATATATATATATATATATATCCAGTATTACGTATATGCCAATTTCTGCTGGTTGTTGAGAGCATTCTCTACTTCTGCTCGTAAAATTATTGGTTCTGTCTCTTTTATTGCTTGCTTTTTGCGTAATATTTCCATGTCTCTGCAATGCTCCCTATGTCGGTTTTTATTTCTCCATTATGGTCTTAAATATCTTGAAGTTGTGGCTTGAACTCATGGGCCAATTTTTTAATAGTTCATGGAGGTTACATGTTGCTTCACTTCTTCACATACGTCCATACATTTTGCCGTTTTACCATACACGATTTGATATTCTCACATTTACAAAAGTAATATTTTCATTGTTTTGTTACAGCTGTGACACCTTCACCAGTTGGTAAGTAAAACAAGATAGTATACTTTAATAAAACGGTTTTGTAATACCTACTTATCTATCCACTTTTTTTAAAAATTGTAACAAAACGTCTAATTATTAAAACTATTAATATTAATTATAAGAGTTCGGAAAATCTAGACATGTACTTATCATGTCCGCTTAGCGGACAAGCACCGCTAAGATAAAAATAATTTTAAAACAATAACAGGTTATGTCTTTCAATGCGAAACTCGCAATGATATAATAGGGACATCATGACGTAACAACGCAATCTTCGAATGGCAAAGGCTCACTTTACTGACATATGGATGTAAACAGTTAATATTTAAATATAATAGTTAATCATACAAATTTTTGCCACGAAAAAGAAGCCACCTAAAATTTTTGCCATTTTTTAATTTTTACGAATCATACTACAAAGTTATTGTCATTAGATGTTTGTGTTATGTTTAAGAATATGTTTTAAAGCAGTATGCAACAATTTTTTAAATAAAATATGTCAAAAAATAACTTCTTTCAAAATAATAATTTTATTGAAAAATAAAAAAAATAATATTGTACATTTTTTCTGTTTTCTTTATAAAATTACGATTAAGTTGTAATTATTAATACTGTGTATAACCACCTCTATTCGATTTGGCATTGAATTGATCAAATTCTTGATGTCGTTTTGAGGAAAATCTTCTCATTCTTCCTTGAGCGTCAACCGAAGCTAATCACGATTTATTGGAGCAGGTATTCTGTTTCTTCCAAACATGTTTATTCGGGTTTAAATCTGGACTTTGAACCGGTCAGTTCATTTTTGGCACACTGACAGTTTCCAGATATTGCGTTACGATCCTGGCTACGTGTAGCCACGCGTTGTCACGCATAAAAATAAAGTTTTCGCCGACACACCCAGCAAAAGGCATTACATGCTCGTCTAGAATTTCGGTAATGTATCGGTGTGCATTCAACGCTCCTCTGTCAATAAATACGAGATCAGTACCGCCCTCAAATGAAATCTTAAAACATTACCGAGTGGAATGGAAACTTGGAATAGCCACATTCCAAGAAAAATAAGGTACAAACAACACGTGCAATATGCGAAGTCGTAAAACTGATATCAATTCTGCAAACTTATTATCCTTAATTGACCTGCCGGCACCGTTTGTCGGTTCCTAAAAGACGCTAAAAGTGTTTCTGCATTGTGGGAATTTAGTTACAATAGAATAAATTGTATACTCTTAAACTTACTGAAAAATTCTTACAAAATTCTAGGTGGCCTCTTTGTCGTGACCTCTTTATCCTGACGCGCAGTGTGTATATTATTATTGTGATATCGTTGTTTACTATTATTATTATTTCAGATTCAACGACAGCAGCCCCTGTATCGACTTTACAGCCCGAAACTACAAGTACAGGTTAGTACTACTTCATAGATCTATGGGCGCAGCTCTGAAATCATTCAGAGCACCTTTGAAAGATTTTCAGACAGGTCTGAAACAATTCACGCTGTACTAAATATTTAAGACCCAAAAATTATTACAGATCACACAGAATTATTTGTCAACCTAGAAATATTCGACATGGCTAGAAATATGCTGAAGTACACGAAAGATCTTGTTACAGTAATTCTCGTGTAGTATGTTTGTTGTATTCGATTGTACTATGACTAACTCTCTTCCCATTTTAATTTTAGCTAAACCTACAAATGCTCCTGTTACTACATCCACTTCTGCATCTATAACTACAGTAGGTACGTATCATTTGTACATAATTTTGTTAATTAGTTTAGATTTGTAACAACTTTATATATATATATATATATATATATATATATATATATATATATATATATATATATATATATATTAAAGAGCATCATCATCATCACCATCATCACTTCTCAGCCCTTTGCGTCCAATTTTGGACATAGACCATTCTCATTATTGTTCATTATGCTTTATCTTAAGCACTTTTCATCCAATTTCTTGACATTTTCTTGAGATCGTCAGTCTAACAAGTAGGTGGTCTTTCTCTACTTATTTGTCCAACCTCGGTCTCCACTCTTCGTCCTCCTTTCATCACTGATTCAGGCGACGAGTCCGGCACAGCTTTATTTCAGTGTGGTAATTCGGGAAATTGCATCGGTAACTCCTCCTATTCTTCGTCTTAAGTCATCATTTCTTACTCATTCACGAAGCGATATACTCAGCATTGACATTTCCATTTTCCTCTCAGCTATTTGCAGCGTTTTAGAAGTTGTAGCTGTCAATGTCAAAGTTTCGGCACCATAATGAAAAATCACCATCTTTTTTAAAAAATGAAACCGTTTTTTAATGGATTTTGTCACTATTCCAACAAATTGGTAGAATGGTTGCCATTTCATTTATTTTTTTATGTTTTAGCACCATCTAATGTATGCGAAGGTAAAGCAAATGGAGCATTTGTGGCTAACCCTGATAATTGTAGACAATATTACGAATGCGCCAACGGTCAGGCGTACTTATTTGACTGTCCAACTGGAACAATCTGGAACGAGGTTATAATGAGCTGCAGTTACTCAGAAAACGAATGTTAGAATAGATGATTTTGTCGACCAACTGTTAAAAAAACATTTTAAAATATTTATTACGTTTATGAATTGTTGTCCTCTTTAAAGTTATACCTCAAAAATTTTATTTTTTTATCGTAAAAATATTGCATTTTTATGTAAGTGATTGATATTAATATTGTTATATTTATATCTGAGACAGAAAATAAATAAAAGGAAATAGAAATGCATTTATCTTGTGTGTTACTTATTTTTAAGGAGAACTAAAAGTGTATCCAAAATCAGTAGCAGTTCTATTAGAAACTATTTCTACATCTGAGGCGTAGTTTTGTATTTTGTAGCTCTAAGATCCATATTTTATAAATACTATTGTTTTATCTGAATACCGCAGATTATTGAGCTTGACTCCATTTAGGGGGACGCCCTCATCAATATCTCTTAGAGCCTCTTCAAAAATGTGCTCTAAGTACAGATTAAATATCAGTGGTGAAATTATGCACCCCTGTCTTACTCCCCTTAAGATTTTAAGCTGATCTGTATATTCTCCATCTATTGGGAGCACCGCTGATTGATTCCAATACAGGGTACCTATTATTTTTAGGTTAGGTTAGGTACTTGTAACCTTCTCTATTCTGACTTTAAAATTAGCTACAACTGGTAAATGATCAGAATTTATGTCTGCCTGCGGGCATGTTTTGACAGATTATACTGCTTTTATACCTCTTATTTACTAGCATATATTCAATATGATTTCTTAATCCTTTCCACAGAATTTTGTGGAGATTTCCAGGTGTACAATTTTCTAGTGTGTAGCGTAAATCAGGTGTCCATTATTACTTATTGATTTGCTTACGCAAAAATCTCCAATGTATCTCCCCGATTGTCCAAATGCTCTTTAGTTGTTGCAATTAACTGTCTGCTTGTAGATTTTTGTCTTCTAACAAGAACATTACTTACATCAAACATTATCTAGTGGTTGTCGTGTGTATTCCCGTATTGCTTTACTCTGGAACTTAAACGCCAATAATTGGGATATGAGTGCTACAAAATGTTCATCTTTTTGTTGCTATCTATTCATTAAGGAGCTTCTTATTGTAGGTGGCCAGTTCTTGTCTGTTAACTCTTGGTTAAGTGCGGACTATGATTGTAGAGCACGCCCCTTCAAATAGTTATGATAAGTAGATGATAGCAGAAGTCGATTTATCTGTAAAATTTATCCTCTCTTGTGATTCACATAGCGTACATACGTTGGAAGCTATGGATCCAATGGTTATATGGCATTTAGTCTGCAAGAGCGTTTGAGTAGTATTTGTTGGCAGAGATGGACATTGTGGACTCGGAGTATTTTTATAGAGTATCGACCACCTACACTGCCTCTAAGATTTATTACTAATCGTTCATCATTATATATGATTTTCTTCTAAGCATTTTCAAAACAAATCTCGCATCATTTGAAAACAAATCAATTACCCAATTAAGTTACACATTATTATAGCTTATTGCACAAATTATAGGGACCAATAAGCCATTATATAAGTCACGATAAGTTGTTAATGATTATTTTACGCATGCCAATCGCCGTTATCGTTTTTATTTTGCTAATTAAATTAATTAATTAGCATATTCACAGAAACGTGTTCTTAAGTTAAGAAACACAATCACGTACTGAATAATACTACATTTTGTGAAATAAGATTTCAATTGTATATGAATGGCGTAAGTAGATGAAAGAAACCGTGACTTTTAGGTAGTAAACACATATTTTTATTATTAAACAACAAGTTTTCTTCTTTTTGTCTTATATTTTTGAAGAATAGAAAAGTGTATCACCAAAGATTTTAAAAAACCTGGAAATTCCTAACCAAAAAGTATCGATTATAGTGCAAAACATCCTAACAACTACCTACTAATAGAGAACAAACACAGATACAAATCTTATTATACTAGGTGACTTAAATAGAAGATTGAGGGGAAACGAAGATATTTCTTTCTTATTATCGTCTTCTAAGAAACCATTGGCAATCACTTCTTTAAACGCTTCTCTATCTTTTGCAACGTAAAATATCAGTTCAATACTGAGGTTAGTCTAATATTTGATATTCCTCAGCAAAGAGTTCTTCTTTCTTCCCAAACTTTTTTCCCTTTACTCTTCCTTACATGATGACGTGTCGTAGAGATTATTTACCGTTTCGAAGTATGTGGCCCAGATACGATATTTTTCTTATTTTCTTATTTTGTAAGCTCTCTACCATGTGAAATTCGTCTTAACACTCCTTAGTTTGAGACTTTTGCAGTCCATGCAAATCATGGAAGAAAACAATGTGCCATTTAGTAATAGAATAAAAACAAAGAATGAGATATAAATGAAAATTAAAGACGAATGTAGAGATTTCAGGGAGTTATGAATTTAAAATTTATAAATGAGTTCTTTATCGGTTCTTGGCGAAGGATAGCATAGCAACCCGGAAGGAAGTATAGCAACCAGGTTGAATTTCTGAAAACGAAAAACGAAACTTATTCAGAAACGCTTGAAGAAAGCTTGAGTAATGCACATCAAGAAGCATTTTTCTAGCGCACCTACCAACATTAGACCTTGAGTAAAGTCGGTTTGTTTAAGAAATTAGAGCAGACAGGCTAGAACGTCAAAGATGAAGTCTGCTGTTAGAGAAATTATCATAAGATATATTTTGCTGACAGTAATATCACCAATAATATAATATAATGAAGTTTCCACATATTGCAATTTGTTCCTATGGTGCAGTAAAGTTGTCAATATTTATCGAAAGATGATTTGACCATAAGGAATAAAATCACGTGGTAGAATTATTGAAATGTCAACATACTTTAGTTTGAATTAAATTTTCTGCTCATAATTAGTCAAAATTTACGCATACTGACAAAAGCGCAACTATCGAGCAGTATATACTTTTTTGAAATAATGAACAATGCACAATAGACACCGTTGTGCTAAAAGCTCACATCAAGCGGTCGTGATATGTAGACGTCGCGATAACAACTATAAAGACAGACTCTCTTTGTACAAGGTTTATTTTACAAAATCACTTTTGATCACTTTTTAAATTACTCTCATTTTCACACATTAAGACAACGTCTCTATTTTCCTGCTTTTAGTATTTTTGTTTTAACGCCAAAATTGGTAAAGGAGCAGTGGCACCATGGATTGGTGAGTTTGGATTGGGCGTTAGAAATGAACGTGGAGATAGACTCTTAGAATTTTGCCAAAATGAAGATCTGGTTATAGTAAATACCTTATTTGATCTACCTAAACGTAGACTATACACGTGGAAATCACCAGCAGACCTAGAATCACACATCGTCAGAAACCAAATAGACTTTGTCTTGATCAGAAATAGGTTTAAAAATTCAATAAAATCAGCAAAAACTTATCCAGGTGCCGATATATACTCGGATCACGTCCCTATTATTGTCGAAATGGAAGCAAAATTAAAAAAGTTAAAAAACAAAAAGATTAGAAAAGAATTCGATGTGACAAGATTAAAAGATACTCAGATAGAACAAAGAGTTAGACAGAAAATCAATGATAATCTTAAACCCATCAAGTCAAAAAACACCAACTCTAAAGACGTAAATGAAAATTGGAGAGAGGTTCAACAAGCTTTAAAAGAAGCGGGAGAAGAAATACGTGGACCAATACCAAAGAAAAGACATATGTGGATGACAGACGAAATACTAACTCTCATGAATGAAAGAAGAAAATATAAAAACATAAACACTAGCAAATACAAATCCTTAAACAGCAGGATTAGAAAAGACATAATAACAGCAAAAGAAAGATGGCTAACTGAACAGTGTCACGAAATAGAAGAATATGAAAAGAAATATGATAGTTTCAATATTCATCGGAAAGTGAAGGAAATGACGTCGGGAAAACAAAATAATATACATGTTATAAAAGACTCGAATGGTAACATTCTCACAGATACAAAACAACAACTAAACAGATGGACAGAATACATAAAAGAACTATTCGGGGATGACAGACAACAAATCATAGATGAGGACTCTGGTGAATCGGGACCAAAAATTTTAAAACAGGAAGTTCAATACGCATTAAAACAGACAAAAGGGAAAAAGGCCACAGGTCCGGATGAAATCCCGATTGAGTTTCTTAAACTGATCGATGATGAAATGATAGACATTCTAGTAGAACTTTATGATCATATTTATCAAACAGGTATTTTACCAAATGAGTGGTTAGTATCCACATTCGTAATTATTCCCAAAAAGCAAAATGCAAAAGAATGCTCAGAACACCGTACAATTGCATTAATGAGCCATGTTTTGAAAGTATTTCTACGAATAGTCCACAACAGAATTTACAGAAAGCTGGATGATGAAATTAGTGATAGTCAGTTAGGCTTTAGAAACGGCACGGGAACCAGGGAAGCATTGTTCGGTATAAATGTGCTCATGCAAAGAAATCTGGATATGAACCAAAACATGTATACATGTTTTATTGATTTTGAAAAAGCATTTGACAAGGTACAGCACAATAAACTAATTAATATTTTAAAAATGAAAAACATCGATAGCCGCGACATCAGAGTAATCTCGAACCTCTACTGGAACCAGAAAGTCAAAATAAGAATTGAAAATCAAATGTCGGAAGAAATAGAAATTCTTCGGGGTGTGAGACAGGGCTGTGTATTGTCACCACTGCTGTTTAATATATATAGCGAAGCCATTTTCCAAGAAGCTTTAGGAGAGTGTAACGATGGAATGATAATAAATGGTGAAATTATTAACAATATAAGATATGCCGATGATACTGTCATATTCACTTCAACTCTGCAAAGTCTAACAAACATACTGGAACGGCTGAATGAAAAGTGTACCATATATGGTATTAAAATGAACTTAAAGAAAACAAAATTCATGGTCATTACAAAACATCCAAAAGACAACGAGACACTCCATATTAATAATATCCAGATAGAAAGGGTAGATAAATACAAATATCTAGGAACATTGGTTAGTCAAAACGCAGAACAAACGCAAGAGATTAAAAGCCGTATAGAAATAGCAAGGGCAAAATTTGTAAAAATGAAACATCTATTGTGTAGTAGAGACCTAAGAATGGATCTAAGAATAAGGTTATTGCGCTGCTACATTTTTACAACTTTGCTCTACGGATCTGAGGCATGGACATTGAAACAACTGGAGATTAAGAAATTGGAAGCTTTTGAGCGTTGGTGTTATCGAAGGATGCTACGAATAGCATGGGTAGACAAAATTACCAATATTGAAGTCCTTGATAGGGTTAATAAGAGGGAAGAAATTGTACAGACAATTAAGAGGCGGAAACTTGAATATTTCGGTCATATATTAAGAGGTCCTCGTTATGGGCTACTACGTTTGATTATAGAGGGCAAAATAAAAGGTAAAAGAGATGTAGGAAGAAGACGAACCTCCTGGCTACGAAATCTAAGGGAATGGTTTAGTCTGAGCTCTAGCCAACTATTTAGAGCTGCTGTAAGTAAAATAAGAATTGCCATGTTGATATCCAACCTTCGTTAGAAAATGGAACCTTAAGAAGAAGAAGTATTTTTGTTGTAACATACTGTAGTAGTGAATCGCTTGTTTTAATAAATCAAAATAAAGATTTATTATTGTGTACTATACAACTGGTGCTTATTAATTTGGTAGCACTTTTCGCAATGCAAGACAATATTTCAACCTGATTTCAACCTATCTTATGCGTGTAAGATTAAAAAAGGACCCGCACAACAATTTACACGTAGGGCATGACGAATTATATTACACATGTTGCTGTAGTCCTTTGGTCCTTTCTTGTTCTGTAAAGAGATGTAACGTACTTGGCAATGGCATTTAAAAAAATAACAGAACCAGACTTCGAAAGTCTTTTCTTAGATAGTGATGAAGTGTCTTAATATAATAATATATTTTTATATATCTGTACCTACTCTATCACTTATTCTTATTTATATTTCACAAATTAAAACTAACAATGAAAAGTAATAATAAAAATTAAAAATAATGCATTACTAATGTCTGAGAATTTATTACTTTATAAACTTAACTACTACAAAAAACAAAAAATGTACAGGCCAAACCTTCATAATTCTCACATCCAATAAATTCTTGGTGAATCATAAGGTTGTACCTTTTTACAAAGTGTGTCAAATCAGAATCGAAAAATAAAAAGGAAGTACTTAAAAATCAATTAATAACAAACCAGTTCCGCCGTATTTACACTAACGAATTAGAATAATAGTACAGTACTCCTACTCCTGGTGGGATGATACTATTAGGACCGCCTTTAATATTCATTTCGACTATTACTATCAAGTTAGCAATACAGAGCTTACATGAATTTATTATTTTAAACAAATATTGAACTAACTAAACTATGCTAGCGAATGAGGACTATACCCAAAGGAACTAAAAGTGAAGAAGATTTATCTATATTAACCAACCCCGTCAAAATAAAATACGAAAACAGCCTCTTATGGGGAAAAATGGGTTCGAAAATAGCACAAAATTCATAAAACCGATAAGCAGTGGTAGTGACAGTGATAATTAGGAGACAGATAAAAAAGCTGAGAGATTTTTTGAATGGCACAATAATACTATAGACTTTGAACCGATAATATATGAAACACGTTGCAATTTCATTTTTCTTCTGTGGCATTATTGGTAAAGTTTCACCTAATTAGGAGTCGTAACTTGCATTCTCCATTACATTAACTGAATGTTTAAAGTATATTTAATAAATTATGGACATTTTTTACAAATGTCAAGACAAGCTTTTGTGAAATTCAGACCGCTTCTATGTAATCAACACCTAAACTTCGAAATACTCTACAGAATGGTCAAGTGCTACATATGGTCCATCTTGCTTTATGGCATGGAAACGTGAACTTTGAAAAAAAACATCTATCAACAAACTTAAAGCATTTGAAATGTGGTCATTGAGAAGAATGATGCGCATACCTTGGGTGGATAGAGTTCGAAACGATGACGTCCTTAATAGAGCCGGCGTGGAAAGAGAACTCTTTGAATTAATTAAAAAACGCAAGATTGGTTACCTTGGGCACATATTGAGAGGAGCAAAATATGAAATACCACAGTTAATCCTACAAGGGAAGATCGAAGGTAAGAGAGGAGCCGGCCGCAAACAATTATCGTGGTTAAGGAATATTAAAGAATGGACAGGAATACACAATACAGGTGAGCTGTGTCACGCCGCCAAGAACAGAATTCTAGTAATGAGATAGTCGCCTACGCACTTTGGTGTATGACATGTTAAGAAGAAGAAGGACATTTTTTTTTTAATTGCAGTATTGCCAGATTCCGGTAAAAGCCCAAGAAGGTATCCATTGAATTCTGGCAGGTAACGGTGGGGCAAATCTTTTTTGGACATCTACATCACGGAATAAGACCATGGCATCTTTCGGCCGAGTAGGATATTAGTCCAGAAGACCCCCAGGGTAGTGCCGGATTAACCGTGTTCCGGTTAGAGCTGGTCCTGCCACACAATCAACAATAAAATAAAAAACTAAAAATTTATAAATACCCATACCTATTACTGTAAATCAGAAAATGTTTTAGACATCAGGCCATAAACTAATAGATCATATTAAGCATAAATTTCAAATCCCTGGCTTAATTTTCTTCTCTATCCTCCTGTTTTTTTTTCTTCATCACCCCAGAATTCAGACAGTGTACTTCTCTTCATTCTTTCTCTTTCGAAATCACCCCCCTCATTTGCCCATCTCTGACAGCAAAAAATGTGGGCGGGAGCGTCCGGTACCCCACAAACAGTACAGTCTGCCGAGTAAGATTTGCCTGTTCTATTTGTGAAGGTACCAAAACTACAATGTCCAGTCAGAAACTGGGTCAGGAAGTAGTCTAGTTTCCTGAACTTACATTCCCACCACGGCCTCAGATCAGGAATAAGCTCCTTAGCTCCTTAGTCCTTCCGACAACCAGATTCCCAAATACTTCGATTTAACCGGTGCAACCTCCACATATTCCACTATAAAGCAAAGAGGATTTTTCTCGGCTCCCTTTGAGAACTAACACCTCAGTTTTCTGAGGCGCTAGCTCTAGATCGTTCTCTCTGATACACCTACTAATACAACACAGCACTGCATTAACACTGCATTGGACATGTCCGTTTTCTGACTCGCCTTCGCAACCAGTGCGAGATCATTGGCATAAGCTACAAAAGTGCATTCCCTTGGCATATGTAGCCTCAACACCCCGTCGTACAGGACATTCCATAGGATGCGACCTAGTACTAAATCCTGCGGAACAGCCTGCAACAAACTAATGCTGGTATATTTTTCTCTTAAGGACCTGTCAGTAAAGTATCTGTCAATTACATTGACCAGGTACTCACTAATGTCCAATTCTCTCAGCCTGGACATGATTTTTTCCCATGATGCCGTATTAAAGGCATTCTTGACGTCAAGCAGAAATAGTCATATGTTTAACAGCTTTTTTACGACGGGTCTGGTAATTCTATCGTTGTCAGTTTGACAAACGTCATTGAAGCGTCATAAATTTTGGACAGATATGATGAATTTAGACGAAAAATCAAGATTTGAATGCCAGTCAGATGAAAAAAATCAAAAAATAGGTTTCAGAAAATATCCTATTAAAAACGCAGAGGTCCAGAAGCTCTATTTAGACCCAATTTTTGGTGTGCCTACGGGTGAGAAATTTTCCACTTGAAAGATGTACTACCACAACTGAACTAGCAAAAATTCTCCAGAATTATGGCTGTAACATGAAAAACGGCAATGGTGAAGTTTATACGGTCGTCTCTAAAGTCAATGTGAAATATTACAGCAAAAATGGTACAAGAAATATATTTTACGGAGTACGGCATAAAAATTGACCCTTTCACAGATATATCTTTTAAATGTGCAAGATTGGCCAGAGATACCAAGTGGAAGCAGCTTTAAAGTGTTCAAGAAAGAAGAAAACTTATTTCACAAGCATTATCCACCGATAAACTATTAAAAATCATCCAAAGTTACGACCAGGAAACCCCCGATAGACCATAAAAAAAGGTTTTTCACCTTTGCTCATTTTTTAAACTTGCTTGGAGAGGCAATGAGACCGTAAACTGCAAACTTTACTTTTTCCAGAAGAAATTTGATATTATGGGAGAATTTACGGGTCGAATTGAATACAACAAACGAAAATTTATGCTCAGTTAGATTATTTTTAAAATTAATGGAAAAGCGTGACCAAAGATATTATCAGACAGATACTTTCTTATCGTTCGCTCCAACT
Source organism: Diabrotica balteata (assembly GCA_918026665.1). Taxonomy (NCBI): domain Eukaryota; kingdom Metazoa; phylum Arthropoda; class Insecta; order Coleoptera; family Chrysomelidae; genus Diabrotica; species Diabrotica balteata. Next base: position 147,252,231 of record OU898281.1, read on the forward strand.
AGAAAGATGGATCTTGATTCAAAAACTGTCCACTTTGAATCAACACCGCATCTAAGTGAACAAAAATGTTAGCTGAAAAAATTGGAATAGACACAAAAAAAAACATAAAATAACAAACCATTCTCATCGGTCCTCAGCTGTGTCAGCCTTGTTCAAGCAAGTCGTTTCTGAATTCAATTAACTAAATTAACTGATCACTCAAATGCAAGCTTTCTAAAACCATATCTGCAGCTGGATTCCAGTAACCAGAAGTTAATCGAAAATCTCAGATCAACAAATAAAGCTGGAACTTCGAGTTCCCAAATTCTACAGATCAATAATACACAAAATCATGCTTTGGTAGAAAAGAATGGACAAATTACCATAGCTTATAATAATTCAAGGTTTTATAATAATTTTATACTAATCCAACTTCCGGTTTTATTCAAGTTTGTTGAATTTTGGCAATTTTCGCTTATGAAATTTTGAAAAATTACTCGTCTGACGTCTTGTGATTTAAGAATTGTGAGCAAACTGTACTGGAATCAAACATCATCTATCCGGTCAGGGATGTATACTATCACCACTGCTGTTTAACATATACTCTGAGGAAATCTTTCAAGAAGCAGTGGGTGATGTTGAAGCCGGAATTCGAATCAACGGAGAATCTATCAATGACATTAGATACGCGGACGATACGGTAGTATTCGCTGACAGCTCTGAAACCCTCCAGGAGTTAATGAACAGAATCACAGAGGTCAGTTAGAGATACAGACTTTCACTAAACACTAAAAAAACAAAAATGCATGATGATCTCTAAGAAGGAACAGCAATTTCTACAAATCAGTGCAAACGGTCAACAAATATAAAGAGTAAAAACATACACCTATCTTGGTACGAACGTCAATGAAAATTGGGACCATTCCATAGAAATCAAATGTAGAATAGAGAAAGCAAGATCTGCATTTCAAAAATGGCTAAGTTATTCAAATGTCATGATTTATCAATGCCCATAAAAATCAGGTTACTACGATGTTACATCTTTCCTATACTGTTGTACGGAGTTGAGTCATGGACTCTCACAGACGCCACCTGCAAGAAAATTGAGGCTTTTGAAATGTGGCGTTATCGTCGCATCCTGAAGATATCGTATACCGACCACGTTACTAATGAGGGTGTTCTGTTGAGAATGAAAAAAGAAAAAGAGTTGTTAACCACAATAAAATCAGCCAAAATCGAATACCTCGGTCACATCATGAGGAACAGCGAAACATATGGACTGCTGCAACTAATCTTGCAGGGAAAAGTAGAAGGAAAACGGGGACCAGGAAGGCGAACGATTTCCTGGCTGAAAAATCGTGGGATGAACGTGGTGCAACACAACAACCACAAATCTTTTTAGAGTAGCAGTGTGCAAAGTGCAGATTGCCATGATGGTCGCCAACATCCGAAACGGATAGGCACTACAAGAAGAAGAAGAAGACGTCTTGTGATTTAACTGTCAAAATTTAATTCTCGAAAATTGCCAGGCAACAAACTTTTCTATCAGTCGAAAAAATATTTCTGTTCTCCGTATATTTGTCTAAACCTCAAATGGCTTATTCCTTTTTTCAATTTCAACCAATTGCTTAAAATGACAAAACAAACTTATTTACTATTCAATAGAAAAAATAGCACAATTGCAACCATTAGCTTACAAAGTTATGATGTAATAGACGCCTATGAAAATTTATTTCAGGTAGCTTCATAAAAAAATCCATCCACGTTCCTTCAGAAACGCACACAACGCATAAAACAACAAATTACCACATTCGGTTTCTCTCTCACACTATCTATAACGTTTACTTTTAATATGAATGAGGATATGGACTAGTATTGGACATATATGTTTTTACATAATACGGTTTGATAATACGTACAAGGAAAAGTAGGGGCTGACTTGAAGAATTGTCGCGTTATATATACCACGGAATCGAGGAAAATGATATCAATTTTAAGCTTTCTTCAGCTCCTGACAATTTAACAATGGTGTCGTGCAAACTTGTAAGTACATCAGTGTTTTATAAAATATACGTGTAATATAAAGTTTTTAAAAAATCTATAATGTAAAGATTGTTTAAACAACCATAAATGTTAATTGTTTGTTTGGTGAACATCCCTTATCGAATATTTAATAACACACATATCGGAACTTGCTCACAGTAGGACAAAACAGTTATAATATAGTGATTTTATATTAGTATCTACTATATTTCATATGAATTTACATCAATTTTAGTAGACAGTACCTGTATTGTGACATTTCCATTTTCACTAAAAAAATAGTTTTCAAAATATTAAAAACTTCTGAAGTTAAAGTCGAAACATCAAAATAAAGGTATTATCAATTAAATGTGAGGTTAATTCAAATGAAATATATTAGATAACATAAAAGTACAGAAAAAAAATAGTGTCAGATTCATAATTTTGATTAGATTGTCTATTGTTCTTCGCGTGTCATATCAGAATTATCCGATGTTGGCGATCACCATTGCGAAGGTGATCTTCTGCACTATAGAAGAATTGTCCTGCATTTGATATCTGATAATGTTTTTTAACCAAAAAACTTGGTTTCTTCCTACACCTCTGCGGCCCTCTATTTTGCTTTTAAGGATCAGTTGTAATATTTTATATCGGTTTGCCCTTACTATATGTCCAACATAAGACATTTTTAGATGTTTAACAGTCTTTAGCAGTTCTCTATCTTTGTTGACGCTCCTTAGTACTTCTTCATTAGTTTTCCTTGTTGTTCAAAGTATTTTTAGCATTCGTCTATGAACCCACATTTCCAATGTTTCAATTTTGTTCATGATCGATACTTTAAGAGTCCACACTTCTGCACTATACAAAAGTACGGACCGAACATAGCACTTAATCATTCTTTGTCTTAGTTCTAAACTGAGATGATTATTGCAAAGAAATGACTTCATTTTCATAAAAGTAGTTTTAGTCATTACTATTCTACGTTTTATTTCTATGTCTGGATCTAGTTGGTCTGTTATCACAGTTCCCAAATATGTCATTTTGTGAAATTTCTCAACTTGTTCTTCTTTCTTTGGCATCATAACCCTGGATGGGTTTGCCTGTCTGGCTATGTCCTATTCAGATCCCTCTTGTGCCCTTCTTCTTCATTGTCTTATGTTCATTGTTTTCAGGTCGTCTTCCACGTCATCCAACCATCTCGTTCTGGGCCTTCCTTTTTTTTCGCCTTCCTATGGGCTTCCATTGTAACATTTTCTTTGTTGTTTTTGCATCGTTTTGTCTCTGCACATGTCCCAGCCATGACAGTCGTTGACTTTTCACAAATCTTACAATGTCATAACCTTCATTTAACTCGTTAACCTCGTCGTTTCTCCTGGTTCTCCATGCGCCATCTTTCTCTTGTACCGCGCCATATACTTTCCTCAGTATTTTTCTCTCGAATGTTGGGCTTCATTTTTTTTTCGTCATTATCCAACTTTCACATCCATAGGTTACTACGGGTCTAGTCAGTGTTCCGTAGATAGTCATTTTGGTTCTTTTGTCTAATAATTTTGATGTCATCAATCTTTTATTAGTATAGTATGTACGATTCCCGCTGGAAATACGTGCATTAATTTTGCTACTTACGGAGTTCTTCTGATTGATTTCTGTGCCGAAATATGTAAAGGCATTCACTCGTTCGATAGTATAGTTGTCTATTGTGATATTATTTTCATTGTCAGTTATTATTTTGACTGTCATACACTTCGTTTTTGCTTCGTTTATTTTGAGACCTCTTTTTCTTGCTTCGGGATTAATTTGTTTGAACACTTTCATTAGTCGTGGCTTATTCCTATTAATGATGGCTACATCGTCTGCGTATGCAGTAATTTGTACTGATTTGGTGTTTATATGGCCGGTTACATTTGTTTTTCTGATGACTGCCTCAAGAACTAGGTTGAATAGCATGGTTGATAGAACATCTCCCTCTCTTACTCCCACGTTGATGTTAAACAGGGGAGTCAGTTCTCCATCTACTCTGACTGCGACTTTTGAACCCTGCAACGTCATTTTTATGAGGCTGATGTATTTCTTAGGTATACCTAGATTACAAAGGTCTTCCAGCATTCTGTCTCTTTTCACACTATCAAAAGCTTGTTTAAAGTCTATATACATATTATATAGGTCTATGTCGTATTCATAAGCTTTTTCTTGTATCGTTCTAAGTATGAATATGTTATCTGTAGTGGCTCTATTTGGTCTGAATCCATTTTTATAATCACCAATTATATTTTCGGAGTATTCTAATATTCTATTGTAGATTATACCAAAAAGAATTTTGTATATTACATTTAGTAATGTAATTGGCCTATAATTCTGGCATTCCCTCTTATCTCCTTTTATTGGCTGTATGAGGCCAACTGTCCATTCCTCTGGCATTTGCTCCTTCGTCTATATTAATGTTATTAGGTAATGGATTCTTTCCCAGAGTTCGGATCCTCCATGCTTTAATAATTCTGCCGAAATTCCGTCCGTTCCTGGTGCTTTATTGTTTTTTAGTTTATTTATTATCTGAACTACTTCTTATATCTCGGATTTTCGATGTGCAGCTCCGCCGTATAATATATTGTCTCGTTCTGATCATTTTCGTTGTCTGCATTTAGATTTTCTTCTAAATATTGTTTTCATCTCATTATAATTTTTTGCTTCTCTATTAGTAGTTCTCCGTCCTTGTCTTTGCATATCGTTAGTTTTGGTCTAAATGACTGTGTGCTTTCTTTTATGCATTTATAGAATTTTCTGCTTTCGCGTCTGTTATCTACTTCCTCGACTTGGACTCCGTTTAATTGAAGGTTTGGGTCAGGATGTGGATCACGACTAAACATTAAAAATTTGGTTTTGTTTATTGTAATGCCCATTTCTTCTCTTAGCTCGTGAATACGATCAAGCAGAATTTGGAGGCCTTCAGTATTATCTGACAGAATTACTGTATCATCTACATATCTAATCACATTAAGTAGTTCTCCGTTGATTTTCATTCTATATGGTTGTCTCTCAAGTGCCTTTTTAAATAACTGGTCTGAGTAAAACAAAATGCAAAATGCATGTTGGCGACAAAATGCAACTTTGTCTGACTCCTCGTTGTATGGAGATTTCATTCATACAAGGTCTTTAATAAGTTTATAGTATAATCTTGATTTAAGCCAGCCTTGAGGAACTTTTCCTTTGTCATAGTAATAGTTAAATATGGTTTAGAGTCATTTTTTCCTTTATTATCCAATGTGTGCACTTGGTTTTCAGGAAATATTGTTTCCCTCTTTTCATACAGAATTTCCTATAAGATAAGATTTTTAATTTAAGATATATTTTATATTTATTTATTATTTTATTATCACCGTTTGATCAAAGTTTGATCAATTATTACCACTTCAATTACTACCAGCACTAGAAAACTGTAAAAGGTTTGAAAATACCATTTACCATTGTGTTATCTACGTACCTAGTAATTTGGATATTCTCGTTAATTATAAATACATTCTTAGTATATCCAAGAACTGGGAAAACGTTAACCACAAAGACAGTAGCGAAAATTTTTATTTCCGGAAAAGTTTATTTTTCCGGGAGTGCTCTGGAAAATTGTACATTTTAAGTTCAGAAAATGTTTCCGAAATATGCATTATCAACAACACTCTCATTTTTAACAGAAATCCGATTCCTTATCCTTATAAAACTTCCACATTTCTTTACTTTTAATACTTTCAGAATTCTTCCATAGATCGTTTTCAAATGTTCTAAATAATATTTATGTCCATATAAAAGAAAACAACACTGAAATTACAGAACATCTCTACTTTTTCCGTAACTAGTAATTTTTAATTTGTTTTCCAAACAGTTATGTATATCACATTTTTATGCAATAACTTTCGCCAACTACTGTGCAAAACTTATAATAATGTACTTTGAACTACAGCTTTTATTATAATTGGCCCAGTTTAGGTAATAATTTTATAGTCTTTTTGACAACGACAAGTAATTATATAATTCACTGTTGCATACAAAACCTGCTTTAAATCTCTAAACTGGAAATTAATGTTTTTCTCGAAATAAGCTGGTTTTCGTCTTCACTCCACTTGCAAACATTTTGTTTATTTACACTGCCATTAAAAAAATGGACATTCATCACTGAACCAGATATTCGGCAGAATGTTAGAGATGGTATTAATTTGATCAGAGATGATTTAATATATCTGTATTTAACTCTATTAAAATCAACAATTATTATAATAATATACGTTTATTTAAATCAATAGTTATTACATTAATTTACAATTTCAGTTTACTTAGAATAAAATAAACGTAAAAAAAGTCTTAAAAGCATAAACATGCTTGTTGACTTAATCTGTCTAATATTGACAGGTTTATGTTTATTGTTTTTTTTTACAAATCAATATTTTATTTTTACAGTTTTTAATCTAATATCTATATTTTTATCTAGTATAATTTAAATTTATTATCTGTATCTGTAGAGTAGGGAGGGCGAGTTAAGTTTCACAGCACTTAGGCCACAATTGACCCATTGTGCATCCTCCCACGGAGCTGTCGCCCTTAGCTCATTGCCCATCCTGCCATTTCTAGGAAGGTGGACAAGTCACAATATCTCTCTTATATGGACAGGTGTGGGCCAGGACTCGCCGAACGCGTACTGTCGTATTAACGATAACTCCGAGCATTCACATAGGACATGCTCTACAGTTTCGTCTTTTCGTTCACACTTTCTACATAGAGGTGTATCTGCTAGTCCCAGTGTGTGGAGGTGTTAGCTTAGTTGACAATGACCAGTTAAAAAACCAACAAGGTTACATCCTTGCCCTTCTTTCCATCTTTTTACGGTTTGCGTATGTGACTGACATTTGACAATTTCCGCCATTCGTAGCCATTTGGTCAGGAATGCGGTTGCCTTTATTCCTATTGTGTCCTTTAACCCACCTCAGGATGATGGTATTACCGTCCGAAGCCTGAGTTAGTGACTCGTGACACTCCATCCGTTATCTCTTTTGCGGTTATGGAGATACCAGCCAGTTCTGTCTGAACTACGCCTGCATTTTTACCCCACTTTATTCTTAGGTTCAGTGATCTGGAGTATATTCCGCATCCTAAGCTCTCTTTCATTTTGGAGCCATCGGTGTATATGCAATAGGCATTTGTCACGTTTGTCCCCCTATACTTTCTTCTTTTGATTTTGTAGGGTTTGGTAAAGACAAACTTTGGTTTAATTGAATCGCAGCCTGCCTGTAGCAGTGGTAGCGTATCCAGCTCTCCCCACCAGAAACGAGTTCTCAATTGTCCCATTCCGGCATCAAGATTTGCACCAGCTAAGCGCAGTCGCATCAATGTCACTAGCGCCATCTCTTTGAAATATATATCTGGAGACGTGATGCCAATGATCAACTCCATTGCAGCAATTGGTGTTGTTTTCATGGCACCTGTTATATTTATGCAAGCCATCCGCTGAATAAGGTTTAGTTTGTTTATCGCTAAGTGTGAGTTCTATGTTAACATCCTGTCAAGGGTAATACCAAGGTACTTCACCTCGTCAGAAAAATTTAGACTATAGTTTAGAATCCTTGGTGTTATTAAGCCCGTGATTCTTTGCTGCTGAGTTGGTCAACCAGGGTATCTATAACTATTTTTCAGAGGAGTGGTGATAGCACCCCTCCCTGTGGACACCCCCTCGTAACCATGCCTCTAACAGAAACGTCTTCTACATTTATGCTTATTGCTCTATTGGAGAGCATACTAAATATCCATTTGCTTACGGCCAGGAGAATATTCCTGACGTTTAGCTGTTATGTGATGGTTGGGAATGTGGTTTTATCAAACGCTCCTTCAATTTCTATGAATATACCTAGAGTGGATTCTTTATTATCCAGCGATCTTTCAATTTTTCCCACTACATGATGCAGTACAGAATCGGTAGATCTTCCGAAGTATATGCATGCTAATTTGGGTGAAGTGGGTTATGGAACAGAACTTCATCCCTTATGTACTTCTCGCAGAGCCTTTCCATCGTTTTCAACAGAAAAGATGTTAGGCTAATTAGTCGGAAAGCCTTTGGTAGGGTATAGTCCATCCTACCTGGCTTTGGTATGAAGACCACACGTATCCTCTCCACTTTCTAGGAATATATCTCAGAGCCAAAGAGGCTCTGAATATTTTCACGAGGTGCGGCAAAATGATACCGTCCTACCGTAGTAGGGCTGGATATATGCTGTCAGGCCCCGGTGATTTGAAAGGGCTAAAGCATAATATGGCCCATTTTACATTTTCCTCATTAATCATTGTTTTGGTGAGATGCTAGTCGTTTATTGAGGATGTGATTGCTTATTCCATCCAGTTTGGTGCTGTTGAGACACTAGAACTGGGAAAGTGTGTTTTCATCAGGACCTCAGCACGTTCGCAAAGGTTGGAAGTTTTGCTTCCGATGTTCGTCCTTTGAAAACGCTTTTTGTAGCTTGGAAGCGTGCGAAAAATCCTCGATTCCCTCACAGAAGGTTTTCCAAGTTGTCTTTATCCGCAGATTTTTTCAAACTCTCTGAGATTTGATTAATAAGAATCCCAATCATCTTTGAGTTTGGTGCGTTTTGCTCTATTAAAAGCTAATCTTGTTATCTTCCTAAGGTGTTTCAATTCAATGTACCACCAAGAGTTGGTTTTGCGACTTTCCTGGACCATCCTCATTGGACAGAATTTTTTATAAGCATAGTTTATTTTGTTTTGGGTAAATACCGTATACTTCCAATTCTGTACTAGTTCCTAAGTTGAAGCCTTTTCATTCAGCAGAGCATTGTCTAAGAGTCGGTTGTAGAGTTCTACATCCGTCCTCCTAGGGTCGCGCGATTTGATAAGGCTTTTTTCCAGACTAATATTATAGGTTAGCCAGCGGTGGTCAGACATAGAGGTATCGCTCGATACTTGCCAGTTCTGAATTTTATTCGATATTTCAGCTGTTGCTAGCGTGATGTCTATGACTGTTTGGCTACGAACATTAATAACGGTATGTTCGTTGCCTTTATTTAATATATACAAATCTTTTCTAATAATATAGTCATAAAGAGACTTATCTCGAGCGTTGTTATCTCTGCTGTCCGAATTGGAGATATTTCCCATTTATTATTGAATGTAATAGTTTATGAACAGTTGCGAAATTGCTACAGGTATTCCGAGGTTAAGGTTAAATTACATCACAAAACATAGAAGTTAATTTACTATTAGATTCCACATAAGTGGGGACGTAGCTCCTTCTTCTAAACAGTCTCTAGTAGTTAAGATTAAGCAGTTGTTTGCCTATTTTCATTTCTACCTAATACTCATACATCATACTCTCGATGTAATATCTACATTTCTTTTATTTAGTTCTTGAAGGACTTTATTATTTTCTCTTTTGCCAAATTCCTATACGCTCAAAGCATCCTTCATTTCTTTCATTATTGCATCAAGGAGGTTTCTGTCGACTTTTCCGCTTGGTGCGTAGACCCCCTACCAAAATGTCTGTTTTGATTAATCCAATCACAGCTTTTTAAAGCAACTAAAATTACCTGATTAAAAAACAAAATTAACTGAACAAAAATAAACATAATTGCAAACAATTAACTGATAAAAAGTTGATGCCTCAACATTAAGATTTTAAAAAAGTTCATTCTACTTCCTGCCATATTTATACCATTGTTTGTGTTGTAATTCTCGTGCGATTTTTCTTTAAATATATTTTTTACTATCTTAAAACCAATATCTACTTAAAGTACATTTAATAATAAATAAAATTTAATATTTTTTAGATTGCTGTTTTCGTTTCATTGATAGCAGCGGTTTTAGCGTCACCAGTGCCAGGTTGGGGCTCACATCAGTAAGTGACTAAACATTTTGTATTTTAGCGTACATTTCTTCTAAACTATGATACGGTACTTCTAAACTATGAGTACCAGTATCATAAGTTTTATAACTTCACCAGAATTAGGTTTGCTTTAGATATTATCTTTTCTGATCAAAAGGAAAAGTTAATATTTTTGAAGATACGTTATAGTATGACCAAAGTATACTAGCTTGGGTAATAAATTGACTTTATCTTTAAGATGTCTCTTTATTTACATATTGAAGGCTTCTAAACGTTTAAGCCTTATTGACCTTCATTTTTGTTTTGTTTTGACCACACATCTGATTATATTCAGTAGATATTGAATGTTTTTTTCATCCTTTCCAGTTATTCGCAGTGTTATTTTATACATTTTTATTTAAGTTTTAGCATCTCTCTCTCTTTCTCTCCAATGACGTTACTGCCCAAATCGAGCCTTGGTTTCCTTCAAACTATGCCTTCAACCTTGGCGGTCCCGATCCTCTCTAGATTTTCACGTATAGCCAATTTTGCGCGTCTGCTGCCTCATTCTCCCATCTTTTCCGTGCCCTGCTTTTTGGTCTTGCAGCCTGCATTTTATTATCTAAGGATCTTTTTGGCAATTTTTCAGTCTCCATTCTCACTATATGACCAGCCCATCAAAGTCTCTAAAGTTTAACGAATTCTGAGATCGGTGCTTCTTCGAACAAATGGTAAAGTTCATGGTTGTACCTGGATCTCCACATTCCGTTTTTGGTAACAGGTCCAAATGTCTTTCTTAGGACTTTTCTTTCAATCAAAGACTTACAGCTTTCGTTTTGTGTCTTCTGTCATCACCCATGTCTCGCATCCAAAATATAGTATTGGTCTGATAATAGTTTTGTAGACCCTGATTTTCAATCTCCAGTGTGTGTTTTTCTGTGATCTGTCTTAGTACAAATACGACATCTATGCAGTATCTTCCGGATCTGAATCCTTGTTGTTCATCTAATAAACTTGTTAGTTTATTGATTTTATTGGTTAGGACTTTTGTGGTAAGCTTAAGTGCAGTGTTTAGTAGATTTATACCTATATATTTGTTGGGGTCTTTTTATCTCCTTTCTTGAACATTGGTATCATTATGCTGTTTCTACATGCGTCTGGTATCTTGCAATGCAATATTAGTTTTTGTATAAGTTTTGTCATCTCTAGGGTTATACATTTTCCTCCGTGTTTTAGAACCTCGTTGGTTATTCCGTCTGGTTCTGGTGACTTTCTATTTTTGAGTGAAATAATCGCTATCTTTAGTTCCTAAAAACTTATTTCTATTTCGTGTCTTAATTCAGGTACGTTATTGTGTTGATTATTATTTTCCTTTTCATTAAACAGTTCCGTCAGGTACCTTTGCCATTCGTTTGCTGATATTATTGTATTCGTTTAATTCTGCAATTTCTTTCCGTTGGTTTCTTATGAATCTTTATATTTGTTTTTATACTTCATCATCATCATCATCATCATTCCTCAACCTCTTGCATCCACTGTTGGATATAGGTGGCTCCATGTTCTTTCACTGTTCTCTATCTTGTGCCTTCTGTATCTAATTTCCGACTGTTTTTCTCAAGTCGTCCATCCATCTTTTTGGTGGTCTGCTTCGGTGTCTTTTGTCTTCTCTAGGTCCCCATTCTATGAGTCTTTTGGTCCACCTATTATCATTTAAACGTGCTATATGTCCAGCCCATCTCCATTTGGCTTGTGCAATTTTTTCTATGACATCTGTCACTTTAGTCCTCTCTCTCACAATCCTAATTGGTACCATATCTCCTCTAGTTATTCCCAACATTGCTCTTTCCATTTTTCTTTGGGTTACTCTTAATTTATTTGCAGAATGTTTGGTTAAAGTTATTGTTTCGGAACCATATGTTATTACTGGCAGTATGCATTGGTTGTAAACCTTTTTCTTCAAGCAAATCGGTAGCGTTCCTTTTAGAATATCTCGGATCTTGCGAAATTCTGCCCATCCCAAGTCTATGCGACGCTGGATCTCACAAGTTTGATTGTCTTTTTCTATTCTAATTTAATGCCCTAAATAGATATAGCTAAAGACCTGATGTACTTCGTTCCCATCTACCCTCATAACATCACAAAAATTGAGAGTAGGAGTTCTTATTGGGGATTCTTATTGCAACAAACGGGTTTTTTTTATTTTGTTAACTTGACGGAACGTTACATGTTGTTTAGTCTTCGACATTGTTTACGGTTTATTATTTAAATAAGGCGAGAATCAAATTAATGTCTAGTGATGAGAATAAAAAATGCATCATTCTTTCAGAAATATTCATTATAGTTGAATATAATATTACAGTAAATCGTTCTGCTAATAATTTCTTAAATGAAAACTTCTTTTTCAGCAAACATGTCATTATCAAAGTTCCGTACCATGTTCATACCGTCCACCATCACCATGTTGAGAAAGTGCACGTTCCGGTTCACGTTCCTGTTCATGTTCCTGTTGTGAAGAAAATCGTCGTCCACGAACCCATCCATCATCACGAACCCATCATCGAACACGGAGGATGGTGGTAGATGCATCAGCATCTTGTAGGCAATTTTTCCAGATATGTATGTTCATGTAAATAATAGTTATATTTTTTGGGATACAAAAAACAAAAAAAAAACTAAAAAAGTATAAGATATTGTAATAGGAGTACAAATTATCGGTAGCGAGATCCAAGTTTTAGATAATTCTTTCCAATTTAAGCATAGACTATTTTTTATAGATAAATTGTTGGTGCAAAAAATTGTTAACTTACCATTTTCTTAAATTTTGATGTGTGTGTGAACCCAAAACTGTTATCACTTAAGTATCTTTGCTCAAAACTTATTTTTTTAGATTCCTGGAACACCTTGTAGCACTAGCGGTTTTAAATATTTAAAATTTTTCCTGCTTCTACATATAACTAAAACTATTTAAGTACTGAATCCTTTTCTTTTACTAGGTTTCCTAGTTCTGTTTGTTTGTTGCAGACATATATTTTCTGATTATTTTAGGTTGTCGTCTTCAAAATGATCTTTTTAGTTATCTTAATAAATTCACTTAAATTTTGCTGTATTCATTACGGAATATAAATAGTTTGGATCGTCTTATCGGTTTTTATGTAAACATGTCATTTTCAACTGATTCTTTAAAAACTTCATTTACAAAATAATTAATTATGATCAAACCGCGACACTTTATGGATGCAATTATTGACTTATTTATTCTTTATAGTTCTTACCTACTTGTTACGAAGTTGAAGTAAACTTGATCTCTATTAAAAATGTCATATTTACTTGTTTTTGGTGACCGCAGAGGTTCGGATACAATTAGCGTCTCTTAGCAAAGACAATGACGTCGACTTTACTAAGTATCAAGACAATTACTCTACACACACACACTACATTAGGTACCTGACTGTACCATGTCAATGATCATAGTTGTCGAGCCATTAACTCAATAATAAATATATATATATATATATATATATATATATATATATATATATATATATATATATATATATATATATTTAGGTAGTAATTTACAAACCTGTCCATGTTTTAAAGTAGAAATGAAGCTGTTTTAGCTTTAGCTAGTTGCCAATAAAATCTGTGGTAAAGTGTAACAAGATTACAATAATTTTCTACTTTTTAATGATTTAAAACAAAAAAATATCATATAGAATAATTCATTTAGGTTCTAAAAAGAGCCCTATAAGTAATACTGTCACCATTGGTTATCAGGAGTCATCAATAGATTCTTCAAAACTAATTCGAAAAAAGATCATCCAAATTAACTAAAGCCAAAACTAAAATATGACAAAATTGTAACCTATGACTTTTAAAATTTGCTGATGAAAAAGGTATATCAGGATTATAATAGTACTGTATGGTAATTATTAGATAATAATTTAAATTACCTAATGATTTTTCTTCTTGAAGTGCTGGCTCCTTTAATAATGTTAGTCATCAATATTTCGGTAGCAATAATACTACCTGAAACAGCTTCTTCTCCATACAGCTTATTTGGAAAACTGTATAAGTCTACATCTCAAATGCTACTATTCTACTTGCTACTACTCTGCTAATAAAAAAAAATCTCTGCTAATGTCCTGTTACAGTATTTATGTCTTCATTCCATACAATAACACTAATAACTCATAACACCTTAGTATTTGAACGTGAGTTATTGGCTCACATTATATGCTACAAAATACTTTTCTCAGGCTTTTCCTATTTATAATTTGATGTCTTGTAATAATCGTGAAGTTCTTTTTTTCACTTAATATACAGATATAAAGATGCCTGGACGTCAATCAAGATATATACGCATGTTTTATTAACTATAATAAAGCATTCAATAAAGTATGATATAAACAATTAATGAATGTCCTGAAATCAAAGAAGATTTACTACAACGACCTCAGGATCATATCAAATTTATACTATAAACAACGAGCAAAAGTATGTGTTTACGAACAGCTGTCAGAAGAAATTAAAATTAGATGTGAAGTGAGACATGGATGCGTATTGTCGCCAATTTTTTTTAATGAATAAAGAAGTAGAAATTTTAAATACAATTAAAACAAGAAAATTGGAATATCTTGTACATATTATAAGTGGAGAGAAATACACCTTGCTCCAACTGATTATGCAGGAAAAGATCCTAGGAAAAATAAGCATAGAGAGGCGTAGAATGTCATGGCTGCGCAACCTAAGAAAGTGGTACGGATGTACATCAAATGAACTTTTCAGAGCAGCGGTCTCAAAAGTCTGAATAGCTATGATGATTGCCGATGGTTGCTATGACCTCCGCCGCGAAGATGGCACTTAAAGAAGAAGAAGAAGAAGAAGATCATCGTTATTTTAGGCTTCAACTGTTTTTAATTATGTACAGCTGTTCACCCTTAATTCGTAATCTCTGTTGCCTGTCCTCTTCGCTACTTTTTATATTTTTATCCATCACAACCTGAAATTCTTCAACCGCCTCATTATCCGCGTATCTGGTATTATTGATCGGTTCTCCGTTGACTTTAATTCCAGTTAATGTTTTTTTAGTGCTCCCTGAACTAGCTCTTCTGAGCACAGCTTAAAAAGTAGCAGAGAAAGCATTCACCCTCTTACTCCTTATTTTATCATAAGTTTATTTAACAGATCATTACCAACCGTTACAGAAGTGACTTAATTAAAATACAGACTCGATATAATTCCTTTCATATCCATATTTTTATCTCAAAGTAGTTGTAGGGGGTGGTCATATTGGACTATGTCAAATGCTTTGTTTTAATCAAGGAAATAGACTATTTAACATCCATACATCTTTGTGCGAATACGTAAAGAAAAAACAAGACCAAGTTTTTTGAATATCCTTTCATTGCATTCTTTAGCATCAATTTTTTAATAAAGTTACAAACATTGATACAAGCCATTCCTTTGGAGTAGCGGTTGTATCATATATGGTATTGTAGTATCTCTATGTGTGATTTGATAGTAACTTATGTGATTAATTTAATAATTTCTGCTAGTGTATGAGACTATACTAATAAAAAGCAAACGCATTCATGCGACGACATTGCCAAACATCTAAGATTACAGATATCTAGATGAGAAATTAACTTGGAAAATCTCTACATTAAGCAAAATACGAATGTTTAATGAAAGAACCTTCTTTTACTTCTATTGAATGAATGAAAGAAAAACTTTTAAGAAATATTTATTTAAAATAAAGTTTTTTAAAATTTAAGCTGAAAATGGGCTAAATAGTAAAATATGGCATTTTTAAAAATTAATATTAATGAATAAACAATCAATGAGAGTTAACAATTGCATTACTACGCTTTTTCGTGAAATTTTTGAGCTGTGGGTCTTACTGATTTTGGTTCTCTAAATATTAAATAGGATTAAATCCAAAGCTGTTTGTAATGTAAGCTGTTTCAAATGATAAGCTTTCTATCGTGTTCTTGTTGTTGTCAAGATTCCTGAAATAATGAATCCAATGCAAAAAGGCTTTAATTGTCTTTTTCCCATAATCTATTTTCTACCCGGTGTTATTTCCACTTTTTTCTTTCTCTTACCTTATAATTTTTATGTTGCTGATACCAAAAAGATTTTTAACAAAAAGTTCGAACTTTATATAATGTTTGTGCTTTTTAACTAACTGTACTCGTAAAAGTAAAAAAATTCAGTTTATTTGGTAGAAATGTGATTGTATACCGATAGTTTTACTGAAATTAATTGACCAATGCTCAAATATTTAGACTGTAATTTGTTTGCAACAAATCCAGTTTAAAGTTTAAATATTCAGGATGTCTATGTATGTTTGTAATGTTAGTAATGACTGAGCTTTATATAGATTGTTAATTAGTGCAATTATGTATACATCAAATACTTTATATACAGTGTGTTAATATTTGTTGAATAAACAATTGTAAAAATCTATATTGTGTTTATTTTAATTTTATAGGTAGTTGGTTGTTAAAGTCATAACATATTACCAATAATTTGTTTTATTATTTTTATTACAATTATTAATAAAACACGAAAATATATGAGTCAAAAGAAAAGGCAAAAAAGTATTTTTTGAAGTGTGTATATTTTTAATAATTCCTAGCTAAGCGCTTTTGGCTTTACAAAGCCATCATCGGAGCTAATGGTCAATTTATAAATACCACTACAATGGAGAGATCTCATTTCCTTATATGTTGAAATATTGATTTTTTATTTAATTACTTAGTTGTTAAAATTCTTAAAAAAACATATAAAAAACCGACACTGGACTTCACAGACACATTAAAAAATTGAAAAAAAATTTTTTTGTCATGGTACGGGTGTAAGAACCCGACCATTGATTGCTGTGAGGAGGTAGACAGAATAGTTCTATATATAATTACTATTCTGTTTATATATAATACAATTACTCAAATAAAACAAGTTTTTGGTCTCGTCCGTTTTCCATTGAGATGCCAGCTAAAACAGGTTGTTTCTTTTGATATCTAAACACACTTCGATAATATGTTACCGCCAATTTAATACTTTATACTAATACCGTCTTTTCTCAATTTAAAAATTTTATTTTTTGACGACCACAACTGGTCATAAATGTTTTTTTCTAGTACCATTTCTAGTACTCTTCGCTAATTTATTAGAAAAAACAAGTTTTTTGTCTACCTAGAACTGGGTCGATAATGTTTACTTGATCTCGGAACTTGTAAAAGGGCAATAAATCTTTTAGTTTTATTATTATACATCTTTTTCGTAAATGTATAGAAAAAGTGGCTTATTATAACATACGTTGAAACGTTTAAAGTTGGTTAAAAACTGTTGAAATTGGGCGGTTCTTTTTTCATGTAACACGACATCTCGAAGGCCTCGAACTTTCCTAAAAACTCCTTAGAGACCGTCCGTGTTTCTACTCCGTATAATAATGTAGAAAATACATAGCATCTGATGATAGAGATTTTGGTACTAAGTGGTAAATTGCGACTTCTGAAAATTGGCTTCATCTTTACGAACGCTGATATTGCTTTTCCTATGCGTTGTTTTACTTCAGTAGAGTATTCCCATTGACTGTTTATGTTAGTACCAAAATATATTTATCTGTTTACCCTATTAATCACTGTTGCTTTACCAAAGATGTATACCTAATATTTCGCGCTTTCTAACTACCATGTATTTTGTTTTGTTCATATTAAGATCCAGCCCAAATTCTGTACTTATATCTGATATGCTCAACGTTACATGTTTGTAAACCATCTAGGCTATCTGCAACAACTACTACGTTGTGAGCATATCTAATGTTGTCTAGACGCACTTCGTTAACTAAGATTCCTTCTTGTAGTTGTCCTAGTGCTTGCTTGAAGATACGCTCTGAATACATGTTAAATAGCACTGGAAACAGAATACATCATTGTCTCACTCCTCTATCTATGGAGATTGTCTCTGTTAATTGGTCATGCACTTTAATGTTGACAGTTTGGTTATTTTAAAAACCATCCAAGCTCGTTTCTTTTAAGATGGATATGAGTTTGTTATGTTTAACTCTATCAAATCCCTAGTTATAGTCCATAAAATAAATATATACATCACATTTGACATCCCTGCACCTCTGGATAAGCACTTCTACCGAATAGAGCTTCTCGGGTGCCTAAGGTATCGCGGAATCCAAATTGTGTCCATGACATTTGGATCATGTCCATGTTCTTTACATTTTTTATATATTCTGTTAGATATCACTTTTAAAAACTTTTTAAGTAGGTGCTTCATTAGGCTAATTATTCTGTAGTCTTCGCATGTTTTTGTATTAAATTTTTTTGGCATAATTATGAAGATCGATTTTAACCAGCTTTGGGGAATATTTCCAGTTATATGTATTTTGTTGAATATAGGCGTTATTCATTTTATTCCTTGTTCGTCCATAAGTTTCAGAAAACCTGTATAAAATTTGTGAGGCCCCACAGATGTACCATCTTTTGTTTTTCTAATAGCTGCCGTGATTTCTTCAATGGTAATGCCCTGTCTGGCATTCTATCTCTTCAATGACAATCTGCCTTTCATCTGCAAATGATACTTCCAAATATTTCTTTCAAGTGTCTAGCCTCTCTTCCTACAGTTGGTAATGGATTACCTTGGTTGTCTGCCAAACATCCAACTCTTCTAGGCTTACATAAGCCTTCAGTTTCTTTAACTGTTTTGTGCATATTGAATCAATCGTGTTTCTGTTGTTATAGCTGTATTTCCGTACATTGTTCTCTCAGCTGTGTGTCCTTAGACTTCTGATTGCTTTTTTGATATCTTTGTCTATTTTTTTGTATAACGTCTTTGACCTTTTGCCTCCCTTCTATCATATCTAGAATATCATTTGTCATCCACGATTTTTTCTTAATTTTTGTTGGTTTGAGGAATTTTTCTTGTATGTCTTGTGAAATTCTGTGCAAGTTTTCAAGCTCCTTGTCCAATAAATTCATTTGAATAACAATATTTAAATTACTATGCATAGACTCTTTTACACTCTGTTCTATGCGTTGGTCTTTGATTAGCCTGATGTCGCATTTTGGCTTGACACTACGTCGAATTTTCTTTAGCCTGACCCTCATTTTGCAAATCAGTTTGTGTTATGGTCTGACTTGATATCGGCTCCTGGGTATGTCCTGACTGATATAATGCTGATACGGAAACTTTAACTAATCATATTGTAATAATTAATCAGAAGTTGATTTCTAATTACCAATGAAAAAATTTGAAAATCAATAGTCAAATTCCACATTCTAAATAGTACTAAATATAAAGATACATTACGTCTACCTGAGAAATAAATATTTCAAGTCACCAGGTATAATGGAGCAAACACTTTTTAATATATTACTAAAGTATATTCAAATTGTGTAAGACTAACATTACAAGGAAACATTAGGGAAAACGAGGACCTAGTAGAAAATAACGTTCGTGACTAAGAAATAAAAGGGCCTGGTGTGAAACAGTAGGTACTGCTACTACTATATTTAGACAGGCCGAAGATAATATTTTGATCGCCTTACAACCATAGAAAAGAATTGAATATTTGATTGCCGACGAACACCTTAGCACATGCCACTAGAAGAAGAATAATAAAACTAAGCACGTGGTGTTCGTGTATCAAGGTATAAAAAATGCTTGTTAAAAGCTTAAAACTTTATTTTAAAGAAGGTCTTTTCCGAATTAAATCATTCCGAACAACAAAAACAAATTGACAAGAAGTGGATTTACGTGGAAGGTAAATACAATAAAGGTAAATACCTTTGTAAATTCAACGAAGATTGTTTTTGTTACTGATGTCCATCTAGTGTTTTTCTGTGTGTTTTTAACAACTTTTTATTAAACTGATGATGGAATGATTTAATTCCGAAAAGATATTCTTTAAAATAAAGTTTTAAGCTTTTAACAAGCATTTTTATACCTTGATACACACGAACACCACCTGCTTTGTATTCAATAGATATACTAGCCACTCCTGGATATCTCCACTTCATGGTTTTGTTACAGTTTCATTTTTAATAATAAAACTCTTAGTATAAAACTTAAACTACATTTATTTAAAAAGAACAACAAACTGGTAACAATATTTACAATAAATAATATCTAACACACATTAGTTTATTTAATTTTACTCGAAACCTTTCTTTTATGGCTGTCTTTTGAATAAGCTGGAGCATGTTTCTTCAAAATATTGTGTTCGCTGCCGTACAGTGAATGGTGGCTTATTTCTCCAAAATCTTCTTCTTTCAAAGGTGGATACAACGGTTCCTCCTTGTGTACCTCGACAGGAACAATTTTTTCCTTTTCGTGATAATAGTGGTGGTGCTCTGGAACTTTTATTATTTTTGTGTGATAAATAGTTTTGACTTTGTGTGGGACATGAATCCGGTGATGCACACTAAAATAAAGAATGTTTTTTGAATAATTTGAATAAGAAACACAGATCAAAATAAAACTCAGAAAGAATTAAAAGTACGATATTATAAACATTATGTCATTAGTAAGTATACTAGTATAATGTTTGACTATATCCAGGAAATCCTTCGTTTTGTTCCTAAATTTTGTAAAAAATCAGTCACTGATCAGTTCACTGTCACCACTGAAGTGATCCGGGACCAGTGTAGTAGTGTCTGGGGGCTCGGGAGACCTGAGATCTCAGAAGCCCTGAGGAAGACATCAGAGAGGACGTCGAAAGCTCGGCCCAATGGATATCGACGCGGTTCAACGCGGAACACTGGTGAGTTTAATATTAATTTTTGTAATAGTATTAATCTTAGCTCTAGGTTTCATTGTACTAACCGCGAAAATCTTTCCGAACATATATATATATATATATATATAATATATATATATATATATATATATATATATGTTCGGAATATAAACAAATAAAACAGATATATATATATATATATATATATATATATATATATATATATATATCTGTTTTATTTGTTTATATCGACAGTCAATAATATCCAGTATTTCTTGTATATATATATATATATATATACTACTGTATACTATATATCTACTTACTGATGGTGAGTGTGTCCAGGTGCTGAATCCACTTGGACAAGCATAAATAACATCAAGAATACGACCTAAAAATTAAAAAATCCGTTAAAAAAATGAATAAGATAGGTATTAGATAAAAAAGAGCAAAAATCATCTTTTAGGTGTTAATAAACTATATATCATACTATTAAATAACATTAAATTATCGTGTTAGTGTAATTTGTTGCAATTTGAAAACTGAAGAATATAAATTTAAATACAAAAAGTTATATTGGTTATTATGTAGAAGCTCACAACTTACAATCAAAAACAATGTATTAGTGTACCAAAAAATACTCAAACCAATATGATAATACGGTTTACAGATATGGGGCTGTACCAGTGAAAGTTACTATGCTTGCCTTCAAATAGTCCAAAACTGAATTAACTCGAAGTAAGGAACACAATAAACGCTTCGTGGCATATCTGCAACAATGTATACGTATGGGAACTCCGTACTTACTGTACGAAGTAATAATTAAAAAAGAAATAAAGAAGATTGCCAAATGTCAAGAAAACCTACTCCATAACCATACATAGAGAAAAGTGTTGGAGCTGCTAGATAATCAAGACCTAGTTCTCAGGATCAAACGCACCAAACCTTTCGAACTCGTGTTCTTGTGATAAATGTATAAATGTCGTTTAAATTCAGGCACTTCACCTAGCCACAACAGTGAAGTGTGCAACAATAATTATTAGATTTTAATGTGAACATTGGAAATACATAAGAAAGTAAAGTAGCAGATTACGTTTCTCTAATAGAGAAGAAGAAGGGGAGTAAAGATGCATGTGACAATTATCAAGGAATCGCAGTCCTTAGCACCATTTCGAGAGTGTACGGAAAACTCATCAAAAAACGGATCTACCGATCAAAAAGAGAATACAATATGAATTCTGCGATATGGAAGCCAAAGAACAGGTCGGCTTTAGAACAGGTAGATTAACTATTGACCATCTGTTTACTGTTACCCAGCTAATCAAAAAAAAGTAGCACGAAATCAACCAATACATCTTCTCAAACCTTAAAAAAGCTTATGATGTGTGCCACAACAAAAACTCTGGGAAGCTCTCGAGAAGACAAATATTAGTGTAACATTAATCAACGCTGTTCAAGACCTCTACAAGAACAACACACGTAAAATAAAGAAAGGTCAGGAGGTATCCAAGGGTTTCACTATTAGCAAAGGATTTAAAGAAGGATGCTGCATGTCTCCTAAGTTTTGCAGACGACCAGATAATGATGACCCAAGACTATGAAGACCTCGAATATGACCCGTAAACTTATCAAAGAACACTAACTATGGGGGCTAGTAGTAAATATCAAGAAAACTGAATACATGTGTATTGGGGAAATACAACAAAATCAAATCTTAGAAGAAATACAGCGAAAAATAAATCACTGTCAAAAATACATATATTTAGGCATGCAAATAACCAACGATGGCAAATTAGACGAAGACATTAAACATAAAAATCACCAGGGAAGGCAAGCCATTAGTCAATTAAACGGTGTACTGTGTGACAAAATAATCTCCAAAGAAAACAAACACAAAATTTATAATAGCATTATAAAAAGCATTGTTCAATATGAAAATGAGGTATGACCAGTGAAAGAAAAAAACTTAAAAGCATAAGAAGCAACAGAAATGGACTTCTGGAGAAGAGCGGCTGGAAAATCAAGATTAGACAGAGTTAGAAAAGAAAGAATACGAGAAATTATCGGTGTTAAGCACAATATAACTGAGGACATCTTCTTCTTCTTTTTCTCACAGCACTAAAACCTAGAGTGGGTCTTGGCTGACTGCACAACTTGCTTCCATCTTGAACGGGCATCCATAATAGTTGGATTAGTGTGTAGCCCCATTGTTCTTACATCTGACCATATATTGTCTCTCCATCGCATTCGTGGACATCCTAAGGGCCTTCTTCCTGTGGGGCTTCCTCCCATATTAACTTGGCAAGGCGGTTATTAGGGAATCTATGGACATGGCTAATCCATCTTAGACGTTGGGATTTATTCTCTCAGCATTTGTTTTCATTCGGTATTGGTGGCTATTATTGCCGTGATAAGGCCCAAAGATTCTTCTTAGGATTTTCGTCTCACAACATCCAAGTTTTCTTTGAGTTTCTTTGGTCAGGGTCCACGTCTCACACCCATACATGAGCACCGGTCTAATAACCGTTTTATATATTCTAATCTTTGATGTTCGTGTTAGTTACATTTAATAGTATTGTGGGAGCTGTACATACATCTGTTTGCTGCCTGAATTATTCCTTTAATCTCTTCCGCGGACATCAGAATAAATCAACTAAGATGGTATGGACACGTCCAAAGAATGGATGAACACACAATACCAAAGAAAGTATTGAACTGGATACCGCATGGAAGAAGAAAGCAAGGTAGGCCGATATTAAGTTGGAAAGAGGGAATCGATGAAGACGTAAGGGAGATGGGAGTTGAAAAAAACTTTTGGAACGACCGAGATAAATGGAGACTGGTAATTAGAAGACGGCATAGAACGTTATAAATAGATGATTAATTGATTGTTCCTCTAATAAATAAAAAAAAAGGTGAGCAACGTGGCTAGAAACTACTTTTTTATTCAAAAATTTATATCATGCTAATATTCCTGTCTTTAGTTATAATCTAATGTCAAAATAGAATAAATATAAGTTAAAATTAAAAAATATTAGTAAATAGAAGATTTTAAAATCACACACTCTCACTAATAAATTTAAACAATCAATAGACTGCCTAAGTTTGACGTCACAATGAGCGGGGAATTTAAAAACCTTTCCAAACATTTCTAATTTGTGTGTATTTGTCCCATAGAAGTTGGAAATATTGGTTTTTCTAATTGTTTAATTAATAAATAAGGACTTTTGGTTATGAACATTTATTCTGTGCCATTGGTATTATTTTTTGTTCGTGACTTTGTGAGGTAAGAATATCAAAGTATAAAAATATTCACTATAAATGTTCATATTTTAAGGTTATGTTATTTAAAACTTTAATTATTTTATTTACTGTATTTCAAGGTATTTTGTTGTTGTTTTAATCAGGGTTATTTTGAAATAAATCAATAAATCATTTACTTACGAAGTTGAAAAATATTTAAATTATCATTTTAGTTAGTTTCCTTTTGCGTTGCTAGTGATTTTATCTTGTTAAACACAAAAGATATTCTTTTTTTCGTAGTTTAAGTTGTAATATAATATTGTGTGGAAACCTTTCTATCGAATTATCATAATAGATGTTAAATTTTTTTTTTTGAACGTTCTAATAGTTTTTGAGTTTATTTTTTTGGTCTGGGCATATAGTGGCTAGTAAACATGTGTTGAAGATATCCAGTATTACTGATTTTTTAGTAATGGCAACAAAACCACTATTAACTATATAAACTACGAGAAAACGAATATATTTAGTCTTTTAGGAGATAAAATCACTTGCACTTAAAAAAGATTAAAACAATAATTTAACTATCTTTTATTTTAGTTAACCCCGATAAAAACAACAACAAAATACCTTGAAATATAGTAAAAAATAATTAAAGTTTTAATAAAACCACAACATAACCTTAAAATATGAACATTTAAAGTAAATATCCTAATCCTTTGATATTCTTACCTCACAAATTCACGAACAAGAAATAATATCTACCAATCACACAGAATGAATGTTCATAACCAAAAGTCCTTATTTATTCTTCAAACAATTAAAAAAACTAATATTTCCAACTTCTTGTGGAACAAATTTACACAAATTAAAAAAGGTTTTTTAAAGAATTTTAAAATCACCGCCTATTGAGGCATCAGAGCTTAGGTAGTCAATTTATGAACATAACTTTAGTGGTACCTAACTGTGGTTGAAGATATAAAAGCGAAATCGTAGTAGAATTAGAATAATAGAAGATTAAAAATAATAAAACAATAATAAGTGATATTCTGCTAAAAAAAATAAAAAAATAATGTGTCATCTACAAGAAACAACAAATTCATAAAGGTAAAAATCCCTTTTGAGAAAGTTACTACCGGAAATATAAGGAATCTGAACGGAAATACCACAGAAAACACAATAAAAAATAATGGTAAATGATTGTAGGTAATAAGAACAAACGAAATATTTTAATACATGATCTAATGTATGTAATTTAAAATAAAGGTGGAAATAGATTCTGAGCACGTTCCTGCTGAATATAGATGTAAAACTCGTATCAACGCTTTAAGAATAAGGACAGATATTAACAAAATAACATGATCACTTTGGAACTCTGAGGACCTCATTACTTATTTTATATATAAATAACTAAAAAGCACTAATAGAGAAAAAACGATTATATATTAGAGATCAATATTAGTAATAGATTTAGGATAATATTGTATACAAAATAATGACTAATAAAAAAATAGTACAAATTGTAAGATTGGCGAATGGATTTAGTGTCCGTAGTAATTTAAACACAAACAAACAACAACAACAAATGAAAAACAAATAAATTTTACTATGTTAAAAAATCCCTATAATGTACGCCACAACAAATACGGTTCTCCTTATTCAAGCCCATAATTCAAGTCCAAACCGTTCCCAATTTTTACCAAAAACATTAGTGAAAACTTTTCCGTTATATAATAAATCAAACTCCAATTATAACTGTGTATTTATCGATAAATCGACTTGTAGGAAGTATAATATCTACACGGATAATTTCTCGGTTCGCGTAAGAGTGAAACTTGTACTCACGCCGACCAGTTCCATTCCTGATTTTCACTGTTAAAGGCAGCTGAGAAGAAGTTGAACAATGACACTGAACTTACGTATCAGCCATCTGGTATATATATTAAATACCCGAAGTGGGGTAAAATACCTATAAAATTACGGCTCCATGAAGGATGTTATAAACTGAGTTAATAGACAAGAAAAAATTTTGATTTTTACACGCAAATAGTATAATAACATAGAGAAAGTACTATTCAAATTTTACCTTAATTTAATAATAATAATGTTCATAGCATCAATATCTATATTTCCGTACAATTGTTATATTTTTTAACTGTTATTTAGTCCAGTTCAGTGGCCAATTTTGACTATCAAAACAGACACTTGGCTACAATACTGTTTTATGCATAACATATCCATAATGCATAACATAAAATCTTTCACGATATAATTTATAATAATCATAAACCAAGTTTACAAAACTAGTTTTAGTTTTTCATGTTTCACTAATTGTCCAAATTAAAATATTTATTTTCTGACATGTTCACTACATAAAAAGTATAATTTTTTCTGTGTAGCACCTGTACAGCATTTGTATACTGCTATCTGGTCATAAATGACCAATTATCAGTTATTTTCTGACCTAACTTAATATACAACATATACTTAAATCTAAGGGCTTACCCTATGGCTTACTCTAATATTATCTATCAACTAATGCACTACAACTAACATGTAATAACATCACAGCACTATACTCTGCTTTTACATTTAACTGTTATACATTTACATTAACTAAATGGTTTTGTCCTTATGAGTCTTCTCTTTAGTTCAGTGTTGTCAAGAAACTGGATTGCCTCGACATTCACATGACTATGCAGCTTCTGCTCGTGTCTTGCTTCTGTGCTCTTGATTATTTCGGTCATAGTTTCCATACCCAGGTCATGATGGAGGTAAGGCCCCGGGCCTAGATCGGATACCGCCTGAGGCAATTAAACGCCTGGACCTACTGGAGCCTGCGTGGCTCCTAGGCCACATGAACGCTGTCCTCGTTGAACAGAGCTTTCCCGCAGACTGGAAAACTTTGAAACTAATTCTCCTGTCTAAAGGAGAGGACAAATATCGACCTATTTGCCTCCTATCTGTATTTGTAGACTGTTTGAGAGAATGCTAAGCGGGAGACTCGATGAAGCAATTGAGAGGTCTGGAAGCTTATCCTGTAGACAATATGGTTTCCGTAAGAATGTTAGTTAGGAGTTTATCGAGCGTTAAATATAGAGGCTCGCGACCAAAAATGGGCTGCATTGCTCTTACTAGACGTTAAGAACGCCTTAACGTCTAGGCAATGGGGAACAGTGATGAGAGCGGTTGAGGATAGAAACTTTCCTGGCTACTTGAGTAACTTGATCTCGGACTAACTATCCGAGAGAAGAATCCTGGTTGAGAAGGGTGTGATTGTGGATGTTACGGCTGGGGTGCCACAGGGGTCCATTCTTGGCCCAAAGCTAAGAAACCTGGCATATGATGAGGTTTTGCGCATTGAATACGGTTAGTGGGTCACCTCCTTTGCATTCGCGGATGACCTTGCATTGCTGGTAGTAGCACGGGACACGAAAGAACTTCTGTACAAAGCGCGGAGTGCATGTGACCTTGCAAAAGATTGGATGAGTCAGCGCGGTCTGAAACTCGCTGAGGAGAAGACCGAGGCCGTCATCCTCAAGGGACCATGGAAACGCGAGAGTGTGAGAAATCAATCCATAAATTTTTTAGATTTAAAAATTATCAGACTTAAAAAGAAACATGACTTCTCCATATTTCATAAACCTACCATACTGACACGACTATACACAATTCATCATCCCATCCAACATAACATAAACTGGCAGCTTATCATAGTATGTTACATAGATTAACAGAAATTCCGATGTCAAATACAACTTTGAGACAGAATTAAAGATCATTAAGCAAATAGCAGTAAAAAACGGATACACCGAACAAACAATTAATAGAATGTTAAATCAAAAGCCATACAAGAAAGCCCTGAAATTAGTATTTCCACCACCAGAGAAAAAACCCAGTACCTTCTGCTCGATTACATATATAGGCAAAATATCAAGAAAAATAGCCAAACACATAAAAAGAAAGGAATCACACCAGCTTTCCAAACAAATAACAACCTAGGCAAATATATCAAAACCAACAAGAGCCAAAATAAAAAACACTTACACAGTGGTGTGTACAAACTTAAATGTGGCGACTGCCCCAAAAACTTACATCGGTCAAACTGGTAGAAACTTTAATAAACGAATAGCAGAACATAAAAGGGCTTTTAATAATAGAAAAACAGATTCTACATACGCACTTCACCTTCTAGATCACAATCATTCTTTTAATGACGAATTTAAAATTCTTCACATTCAAAACAAAGGCCTTAAGCTATCTTTGTTAGAATCTATGGAAATCAACAAATTAAAAAACACAGATATAATTCTGAATGATCAACTTGAGACAAACGGTTCTCCCCTCCTCAACCTATTTCATTAGAGACTATAAAGTGTAAACGCATGCCAAAAATAGATCACTTAAGAAAGGCAATCAGCCGAAACAGCTGTAGTGATGAGAAGTTAAAATAAATTTTGTGGAAGTTTGAAAACAAGTTGTCAGTGTTTTATTGTTACATTTTTCTATTATATTCGTTATTTTATGAACTTGATCTATAGTGGAATGTTTATTTCTGAATCCAAATTGATGATTTGGTATAGTATTTTTCTTTCTATTATTGGTTTTAATCTTTTCAAATAGAAATTTTTCAAAGAGTTTTAACATCCCGGAAGGAGTGATATTGGTCGATAGAATGTCAGTTTATTAGGACGTTTACATGGTTTGACGATCATAATGACTTCGGCTACTTTCCAGAATCTGGGAACATATCTCAATCTAAAAGCAGCATTTACTAGGTGTGTCAGCTTAGCCATGGCTTTTTTTAGATTTTTCAAATAATTCTCCTGTTACAAGATTATATCTTTGAGCTTTTTTAGGATTTATATTCTCTTTATCTCTGTTGATACTTCTCTAAATGATGTCAAC
Source organism: Diabrotica balteata (assembly GCA_918026665.1). Taxonomy (NCBI): domain Eukaryota; kingdom Metazoa; phylum Arthropoda; class Insecta; order Coleoptera; family Chrysomelidae; genus Diabrotica; species Diabrotica balteata. The sequence goes on from OU898281.1 coordinate 147,280,985, forward strand.
GAACTTTCTTTGGTTTGGAATGGTTCTTCCCATCTCCACCATCATCGTCGTTGAGTTTGAACATGCTTTCTAACTGATCTGCAAATCGTTCTGCTTTCTGTTTGTTACTTCTACTCTAGTTGCCGTTTTTCAACTTGGTAAGAGGAGAATGAATAATTGGTGTCTTCATTCTTTTTGTTGCCTTCCATAACAAATAATCTGTATTTTGGTCAACTGTTAAATTACTTAAAAAGGAATCAATTGTTGAATTCTTTATATTCTGTATCTCCCTTTTTAGTTTTTGTGTAGCATTATTTAGACTAATTTTGTCCCGTGGAGCACGGTATTGCTACAATTTTTTTTTCTTAACTTTCTTTTTCTACCATGAGTACCCTGATTTATTTTTTATAGTTGTTCCTTTTGTCTTAGCAGTTATTATGAAAGTATTTTCCCAAGCTAAATGTTAGATATTTTTTTATAAAAACTTCTAATTCGTCATCAACTTGCCTCGTGTTTCTCAATGGCATGACAAGATCAATTTTGTGTGCAAGGTTTATTTTGAAGCTCTCCCAGTCAGTTTTTTTATTAGTCAATATTGGATTAAACTCTTTTTTGATCACTGTATCACTCATAGATAAAATTATCGGTGAGTTATCAGAGTTCATGTTATATACTGTTATAGTAGTTTTACAGTAAGACTACGCTTACATTTTCCTTCTTTATAACTAACATGTCTAATTTTTTTCGGTAGGACAGAAAACACTATTTTCTTTAATTTTGTAGTCTCAAACCCTAAGAAAAGACCTTAAAATCCAGATGCTTAGATGTTTTACAATAATTCTCTATGGCGTAGAAACTGCCGCTCCAATAAAACACATGTTGAAAAAGATAGATGCCTTAGATATGTACAGACACTGGTTCTAAGAATTTGATAGCTGATCCTCTTTATACAAGTTCTGTACCACTACCAATAGCAATGTAACACTGTTATGTTTTGTCCGTCTATCGATTTGGAATTCGGCATTCACATATTAACATAGAGTTTTCCTTAAGAACCCTGGGAGTTCACATAGCCACCTGTATATCTGTACATATTATTGACCCTCCTAAGTTCAAAAGCCCTCATGTTAAATCTCTTAAAACGTAAAACATAGTACAAAGTAAGATTGTATAGTTACCAGCAGTTACCAAGTACCGACATTTATTAAACCAGCAAAGTACAAATACTCAAAAAACATGAAATGGAGGATATTGCAAGACTCTAAGTCAGTATCAGTGCTTAACACAATAGCCATCTTCGTACTGCAGTTGTGGCAATAATGCTCTACAGTACAGTAAGTTATAAGTCGAATTCATAAAGGAGCATAAAATTTTGATCTCTAGGCTTGCACGGTTTGTTAAACTAGATAAATAAATAATTCACTTCTATTTTGTTAGAGTACACTCAAATTTGGGAGCAAACCTTTAAAATGTTGTATGGCAACAATGACAGCAAGTTCCTGTCTTCAGAAGGTAATATGACCTTATGACAACTGTCGTGTGTCATAAGGTAATAAAATAAGTGTCAAAAAAATATATGGCGCCTTTTTATGTCTAACGTAATATAAAATAAGCAATAATAAATTAAGTAAACGTAACATTACGCCCAATATAAAATAAAATTAATTCTTAACACATTTACCAAACATTATTTAAAGAACCTAACATGTTTTATTTTGTACCTAATAGGATATTCCACCTACATCTTGATTATTTAACTGCAAAATAAAAAGTTATAATTGACTGGACTATCGAAGAAATTTATTGGAATATCGCACAGTTGTTGTATATTGCGTTTGTCAGTTAAATCTGATAAATATACATCCGTTATATGAAGCAATTTAATAAAATAACCTAATTGGCGAAAACATGGTATTTACTATTATAAGTAATGCTTACTTAAAATGCAAATAAGAAAGTTGTAAAGTGCGTAAAGTGTATAAAAAATTATTTTGTTAAAAAATCTGTTTTGTGATCATTAATATTACTATTTTCTCTATGCGAGGTCGTCTGCATATCAGGTTTTTGCGCCTGTTTGGTGCCTGAATATACATAATATAATATATTAATCCGAAATATTTTCGAAAAACAAACACAAAATATTTTCCAAAAATCATATAATACTGTATGATAATAACTGTATCTACGTAATGATTGTTGTGGCGAAGCTTAACCATTTGTTGTATAGGTATGGATGATTTGGAATTATCTAATGGTTTCCACCTAAATCTGATGCTAAAAACTGTAGAAAACTTTTCTAATGACAAGTTCCGTATGTTAAATATGGTCAGGGGAAAAGTCCATGATGATTCAATATGTAAAATGACTAAAACATTGCGGCAATGGGTGAAAAGGACGTGTATAAGTATCTTTGAGTAAAGCCAGCGCGGAAAATTGATCACAATAAATACATACGCCTATTCCGCGAATTATGAATGTTCTGGGAAAAACACTTTTTAAAAACTGAACTTCACAAATAAAACTTTTATTTTCGACTTACAAAGATTTTAGTAGCAACAACAATAAAATTAAATCAGACTAAACTACAAATCAGACTAAACTACAAATTAGACTAAACTACAAATCAGACTAAAAATATTGATTTTAACATGGTGTTTTTATAATTTTATAATTGCTGATCTTGCAGTCCAATACGTCGCAATTCAGTCCAGAATGATCGAGCGGTAGTCCCGTGTGGAATCCACGTGGTAGAATTTACTGGATGGTAGCGGTCATTGTACTGTAACTACTCCATCCCCTGAAGAAGTTTTGTGAGGGACGAACAGAACTGTTGGGTTGGCCTCTTCTGGAGCTTCGTGGCTGGAGTTGGGTTTTTGTTATTTGTTTTATACCTGTAACATATTTAGAGGCAGATTATTGTAATAAAGATATATATAAAGGAGTCATCCAAAAACGGTTATGGCTATGGTTCCATAATTTCGGGTTAATTGTCCTTGAATTTATGTGACTCTGGATTGGGGTTTTGAATTCGCATCTGGGCGGAAGATTGATGAGATATAGCATCAGGAGGAATGATTGTAGTAGAATTTGCGGTAGGTATAGAAAATAAATGATAATAAGTAAAGAAATTATCATGTAGGACAGAAAAATGAAGGATAAATATTGCTTCCTAGTCCATTAATTAGCCCTCTTCTTGGTCTGCCATAGTGGTAACTTGTTGAGAATTTTTCTTGAGCTGATTTTAATTGGTATATAAGAGCTTGGTCGAAATTTTGTAAAACTGCTAAAATACGGATGGCTAAGTCCATTTTGAATTGCTGTGGTTACTGCATCGTACTGGGTTTCAATTATGTCCAATTCTTCCTTTATTGGTAGTAGTCTAAAAAATGCATAAAATCGTGTGTACTAGTATAAATCTTTGCTTGTCCCAGGTTGAGGGGAATTATTTCTGGATTGTCTTTCAGGTCCTTGATCTTCATTTCTTCTGCCATCGTCAAGGTGATCCTGTGGGGAAGGTTCAGAATTTGTTTTTGACTTAGGTTGGTGTTTTATGTTTTTCTTGTGAACTGTAGCTTTTGATGTATTTACAGTCACTTTGTTATTCCTTTTTATATGTTTTGCGGAATATCGCGGAAGTAATTTATTTCTGGTAACTGTTTTTCGTGTATAGATTTTTGTGCTGGGTTTATACGTAATAGGGTCTTGTCTTGTTTTGTTTCTATTTTCTATGACTTTATTTTTATTCTCTTGTATATGTTGGTTTACTTCCTTGTATAATTCCTTTGTTATCTCTCTATGATTTTGAATATAATCGTTCAGTATTACTTTTTGTATGTCAACGTCAAAGGGATCTTTTGCGTCGATATGTCCATTTAATATGTCAATGGGTCTTAACTTCGTTGCTGAATGTATGGAATTATTGTACCCAATTATAGCGTATAGCATTTGTTCTTTTATCGAGAGTTTTGCTTTGGTCTTCCTTAAGATTCGAAGATGTTCGATTAATGTAGAATGAAATCTCTCGATCATCCCGTTTGATTGCGGATTCTCTGGTGTCGTATAGTGGATTGAGATTTTGTGAGAGTCTACAAATTCTTGTATTACTCCATTTTTAAATTCGGTACCATTATCAGCTACTATCATTGTTGGGAGTCCATGATGTGTTATAAAAATTAATAGGGCGTTGAGTACATTGATTGCATTTCCTCCATTTATTGGGTAGGCTTGTCCATACTTTGAAAATGCGTCTATTATGGTTAAAAATTTCTGTCCATCAGCCTGGAATAAATCGATGTGAACTATTTCCAGTGGTTTAGTGGGAGTTGGTGTAACCATAAATTTCGGTTTGGGAGGAAGTCTGTCGTATTTATTTTCTTGACATATATCGCAAAAGTTTATGATATCTTCTATGTCCTTCTTCATATTAGGCCAGTAATATCGTTTTCTTATTTGACTTTCTGTTTCAGCTATTCCTCTATGGTTCGTTGTTCCTTCATGATAGTTTTTTATAATTTCTTTTTGCTGTTCTTCTAGGTTAACATCTTCCAATAAAAGATTACATTTTACTAAGTCGTATGCGTTGTTTTTAAAAGTTTTCCTAATAATTTCGCAAATCTCTGCAAAAATTTCTTCTTCTGTTTCAAATAAAATTGCATATTTCTTTTTCGGGTTGAGGTGTTCCTTAAAAATTTTTATGGTATCAGCTTTTAACTGATCTTTCGATAGCTGGATATGATAACGTCTTTTATTCGGAAAGGTTTGCATGATTGCTGGAGGTCGTGGATTGTAGTTGACAATTTTGACTATAATTTGGTTATTATAGAAGTTAAGTGGTTTTTCCGAAATAGGTATGCCAAGAACTGGGTTTTCTACTGCTGTATGTATTGTTTCATTTCCGTCTTCGTCCATGTTTTGATCTTCGTTTTCAACAGTGTCGTCTGGGATGTTTTGATCTTCGTTTTCAACAGTATCTTCTATGATGTTTTCTGGAATTAATTCTGTTGCTTTTTCTTCTACAATCTCGTCGATTATTCGATCCGCATCTGGATTATTAGTCGTTGACCATCCATCGTCTTCCATGTCTACTAAATCATCAAAGACTTCCTTAATTTGCGAATCGATGTCCTTAGTTTCCTTTGTGTGTATTTCGATTCGAGACAGTGCGTCCGCATTTGTATTAGCTTTGCCTTTTTTGTAAATTACTTCGTAGTCGAATTCTTCTAATTTTAATCTCCAACGTACTAGTTTGGAGTTGGGTTCCTTTAGGGAAAATAGATATTGCAAAGGACGGTGATCTGAAAGTATTTTAAATTTTCTTCCAAATAGGTAGGGTCGGAAATATTTAGTTGCCCACACCATTGCTAACATTTCCTTTTCTATTGTGGAGTATTTGGTTTCGGTTTCATTTAGTGTTCTGGAAGCAAAGGCAATTGGTTTATCACTGCCAACTGGTCCTTGGGAAAGTACTGCACCAATAGCGAAGTTGCTGGCATCTGTTGTGAGGTTAAACGGTTTGGAAAAATCTGGATATTGCAATAACGGTTCATTCATTAATAATTTCCTGCATGTTTCAAAGCATTCTACGAATTCGGGTGTATGTTCGATTTTTGCGTCCTTTTTCAAGCATCTTGTTAGAGGTTTTGTGATTTTTGCGAAGTCTCGAATAAACTTTCTGTAGTATCCTAGTAGTCCAAGAAATCCTCTTATTTCTTTTGCTGTTTTCGGTATTGGATATTTTTCTATTGCTTCAATTTTTGCTGGATTCGGTTTTATGCCTTCTTGTGTGACTACGTGTCCCAGAAAATTAACTTGCTTTTTTAAGAATTCGCATTTGTCGACTTGGATTTTCAGTCGGGCTTCTCTTAATCGTTGAAATACTTTTGTGAGATTTACTATGTGTTCCTGTAGTGATGTTGAATAAACTATTACGTCATCCATATAGACGAGGCATATTTCTCCTTGAAGTCCTTTCAATACGTTGTCCATCATACGTTGGAACGTGGACGGAGCGTTCTTAAGTCCAAATGGCATTCTTAAATATTCGTAGTGTCCATTTTCAACATTAAATGCTGTTTTGGGAATGTCTTCTTCAGCCATCTCGATTTGGTGAAATCCGCTCGCTAAGTCGAGGGTCGTAAAATACTGACATCTTCCCAATTTGTCCAAAATATCGCTAATGTGAGGAATTCTGTATCGGTCATCAATTGTCTTCTCGTTGACCTTTCTATAATCTACCACTATCCTCCACTTTATTTTACCGGATGAATCTGGTTTCTTTGCCACGACCCAAATGGGCGAAGACCATGGCGATTGACTTGGTCGAATTATCCCTTGCTCTAACATTGAAGAGATTTGTTTCTTTACTTCTTCTTTGTGTACATACGGATACCGGTACGATTTCGTATATACAGGCTCTTCATCCTTAGTTCTGATGTGATGTTTAACTTCGTTAGTAAAGCTGAGAGGAGTGTCTGGTTGGTGAAATATATCGGAGAATTTTCGGCATAGGTGACGAACTTGTTCCTCTTCTTCTTCATTAAGATGTTCGGTTTTAATTAAGTCGTCGATATCTTGTCTATAGTCTGGTCCGGAGGTTGTTTCCATGGAATATATATGGAAATCTTGAATGTCTATTTTGTTGCTTTCGAGTGGTTCCATAAGAGAAAGATGAATGGGGTCTGACGTGAAGTTGGCAATTTCGGTCCAGGCGAGGTGGTTCTCGGCGTTAGTAAGGGCTTCTCGTACTACGACGCCTTGCACTTTTTGGGTTGGAATAATGATGGTTCCGTGTTCTTCTTTGACAGGAACTTTGACTTGGCTAATAGAATTTGGTTCCAAATGAATGGAATAAAATTGTGTTTTATTTGTTTCGTAATATTTAATTGGGATTGTAGAATCTTTTGTAACTAGAAGCGACTTGGGAAAGTTTAATTGGGCTTCGAAGAGTTTTAGATTGTCGAGGCCAATAAGACCATCAAAAGTTTTGTGAAACTTAAAGAGATAAAATTTCATTTTGCTGTCAGAATTGAATTCTGAAAATGAAGGAATTTCGGCACAATATTTTTGGGAATAATTTTGGAAAATTGATGTGACGACAAAGGGTTCATGTTTTATGTAACTTGGAAAATATGAAGAAGCTATTTCTGGATTGAGAAATGACTTTGTGGATCCTGTATCGATTAAAAGCCGTAAGGAAGGTTTAGAAATTTCGATGTAAGGTAGCTCCTTCTTGTCGGGAAATGAATGGAGTTCAATTACGTTCCGATTGCTTCTGGTGGGTCCTCTCGAAAATTTACGTTTTCTTCATATTCGGTTGGTTGGTTTTCGTATGTATCTTGTAGGAAATTGTCATATTCAGGTTCGTAGTAATCATTGTAGTTGGAATTATCTTCTTGCTCATCTCCATGGCATTGTATATTGTAAAGTTCTTCTACGGTGAATTTTGGCTGTGCTCGATAATTGGGTGTGAAATTTTGACGGCCTCTGGTTGTGGTTTCTGATATTCCACTCATAGGTGTTGGTCTAGGCTGCTTTGACTGTCCATTTTTAGGTGCCCATACATTTGACTGGGTTCGAATTTTGTCTAAATTGGTTGAAGTTTTGTTGCCGATGTGGTTGCTGGAACTGATTCTGCGGATAGAATTGTCTCGTTGGTTGCTGCCATTGCGGAGCTGCAAAATTTGGCTGTTGATACAATGGTTTCTGGATAGGTACAGGCATCTGTCGTCTCTGAGGTCGGCGTTCTTGATAATTTTCGCTTCTTCCTGATGTTGAAGGTTGACTTAATTGATTTTTTTGAAGGTAACGAACGTTATTTTCTTCCTGTACGTATTGTATTGCCGTGGCTAAACTTCCTGGTCTCATTGCTCTGATAACAGAGCCCATTGGTTCTCGTAGGCCTGCTAAGAATGTTGTAAGAGCTTGTTGACGGAAAAATTCTTGTTTGCTCCTCTTAATATCGGCATTTATGGTATGTAATTCTAGGTAATTATTAATACAGCTTAAAAGTCCCATGATCTTTTCGTAAAAATGCAAAATAGATTCTGTTGAGCCTTGTCTTAAATTTACTAGGTCCCTTGTAAGCGAATTTTCGTCTCTCTGGTCTCCAAAATTTTGAATTAATGCGTTTTTTATTTCGTCCCAATTTTCACATCCATATACAGATATAACTTCTTTTGCTCTACCTGTTAATTTACTCATAATACCATGAAGCAAAAATTTGTTTTGGATGTTCGCTGCATTAAGTCTATCATAATAATGGTTTAGAAGTATTGTAGAAACTTTGATAAATTCATGTAATTCATTTGGATTTCCGTCAAAATTTGGAAGAATGCATAAATTTTTAACGTCAAATTGTGGAACTGCCATATTTTAAAATATTCAATATAATATATAGTCAATAATCAAATCAGTATAGTAATTTTCAATAGAGATATATATAAATATATCAATCTTAATCTACTTATTTTCTATCTATTAAATCTCTGTGTTTATTAATATAGAATTTATTAAGCTATTCAAATTTGTATTTAAATTTTAAAGTTTCTGAATCTGGCTCTAAAGTCAATCTAAGGACTTAGAGGAGATATTTTTAAATTATTTTAATCTTTCTGTTAATATATTCAAATCTGTGTTTAATTTATCTTCTAATCTAGCTCTGATTCAATCTAAGGACTCAGAGGAGTCTGATTTTATAAAAATTCTTTCAAAATTTAATCTTCTTAATTCTAATTAGTAATAAAAATCGCTTACAGGATAAAGACGATGCCGATGTGCATTTCTTTCCTCCTGAAGGCTTCTAACTTCTAATTCCCTCGGGTGAACTCTGCAGACGGTTTCCCTGGGGCTGGTTCTTGGAACAGTGGACAAACACTTAAAAGTGACGAGGATCTATAAAGACTCTTCCACTTCCGTACTGACTCTGCGCCAATTATGAATGTTCTTGGGAAAAACACTTTTTTAAAAACTGAACTTCACAAATAAAACTTTTATTTTCGACTTACAAAGATTTTAGTAGCAACAACAATAAATTAAATCAGACTAAACTACAAATCAGACTAAATCAGACTAAACTACAAATCAGACTAAAAATATTGATTTTAACATGGTGTTTTTATAATTTTATAATTGCTGATCTTGCAGTCCAATACGTCGCAATTCAGTCCAGAATGATCGAGCGGTAGTCCCGTGTGGAATCCACGTGGTAGAATTTACTGGATGGTAGCGGTCATTGTACTGTAACTCGCGCTACGAATGCTAACAGCGTAGGGATGTAGGGTGTGTTATAGAGGTAGCACCTATTATCGGAACGACCACATCAAGCGTCATAGACGGAAGATGGTTCTTGTTAACTGGTCCTCATAAGACACCTAACTCTCACTTATGGCTCCAAGTGCTACACCCAGGGCAACTGCATTGTTCTGCAGGCTAAACTAAGTAAGGGTAGCCAGATATGGCAAGAATTTCACTGACTGATGGCCAGTATAAGCAATCCCACACTTGCTAATCAACGGCTTTGGGCGGAGAATTGGTAGGTGGTAGGACACCGTTTTTGCCCTGGGTATATCTTGGTCAACGACCTAAGGATGTAGAAGGCAAGGGGAAACCACTACATTAATGATCCCCATGGATATCCCTAGTACAATCAACATGGTTTTAGAAACTAATAACAGCGTTAACTGATCATGGCCCTCGAAAGCCAAGATCCGACAGGGGAGAAAACGACAAGGACTCTCAGATCATTAATTAGCTAATTCCTTGTCAAAATAACGTAGATGAGAAAATAAGACTGTCCGACACTAGAATAGGAACCTGGAATGTTTAGCATGTTTCAGTCTGGTAAAATGCATAATGTTATTTAAGAAATGAACACGTTGAATATCGATGAACTGGGTATCAGTGAAGCCAGGTGGCACAACTAAGGTAGTTTTTCAACAGACGAAGTCACAATATATTATTCCGGTAGCGAGAATAACCAACACAGACACGGCGTGGCAGTAATAGTTAAAAAAATCTAATTAAGCGGTGGAATATTATTTCCCTATCTCAGAAAGGGTAATGGTACTAAAGTTGGTGACATCTCATGCCAAACTGAATTTGATACAAGTTTATGTTCCTACAGCGAATGCCGATGAAGAAGAAGTGGAGTTATTATACCGAGATATCGAAGAGGCACTGAGAATAACGAAAACAAGAGAAATCACGATATTCCTAGGTGATCTCAATGCAAAGATTGGAAAGAGACCTAGCGAAAAGTGTATAGGAAACTATGGTCTGAGAAATCGAAACGAAAGAGGAGACCATCTGTTACAATTATGTTAAAAGAAGTACTTGATTATTACACATTTTTCAAGTTACCAAACAGACAACTGTATACATGGCGATCGCCGGCAGATACATCAGAGAAATTAGTCAGGAACCAGATAGACTACATTATGATTGATGAAAGATACCGTAATGCTGTTAAAGCCATGAAAGCATATCCTGGATCAGACGTGGCCTCAGATCACAATCCACTTATCGCCAAGATTATACTTACCCTTAAGAATATTAAAAGACATCAAAGAATCGCTACAATACACACAAGAAAACTTAAAAAACCTAACGTAAAAGAGTAGCTCCAACATGAACTGTATGTGAACTGCAGCAAATTGAACACAAACACCAATGATATTGACGAATACTTGGATCTACTAAAACGTTGTCTACTGGAACCCTGTAAAAAATATTAAAGACTTCCGCGAGGAAAAAGAAGAATGAATAATTGACAAGATACTCAATGTGATGGAACAACGAAGACATTTTAAAACGAAGATAACAATAAATACAAAGAGATAAACCACGAGATCAGGAAGAGAATGAAGCAGGCAAAAGAAAAATACTTTAAAGAGAAATGCAAAAAGATCGAAGACCTTCAAAATAAATATGATCTGTTTAACCTACACAAGAAAGTTAAAGAACTGACAGAACTAAGATGACAAAATGCCACTGGTGCACTTTTAGATAGACACGGGACTATTATAACACAGACAGACAAGAAAATACAAACATGGGCAGAGTATATCAACGAACTGTTCAGAACAGAGGAGATCTGGAGCACATAGAACTTAGGTCAGAAGAAATAGTTCCATAATATTGCTCCTCCTCCTCTATCTTTTGTCCTTTGTAAGGATGTGGTGACGTTATGGTATTTGACGAATGGCTGCTATCCATTCTTCTCTCTCCTGGGCGCGGTGTGCTGCCTCAGACAGAGAGTAACCGGTAGCGCACTTTATTTGGTCTGACCTTTGGAGTAGCGATCTTCCTCAAGTTCTTTTACCATCTACCTTGCCTTCAACCATCAACCTCTCCATGCCTTCCATTCGTCTGGTAACGTGTCCAAAGTACCTCAATATATTTTAGTTTATGATTGTAATAAGGTTAGTATTGATGTCGAGTTCTATCAATTCAGTTGGTAAGCTTTTCTTATAAATGGGTATGAAAGTGAGCTTACACCAATCATCTGGCAATTGTCCTTTGTTCTAGATTTCATTACACAGTTTGAACATTAAGTCCTTAGGAAAGGACTTTAATATGGTGATCTCTACACAGAAAACTAAAACAATTGTAATCAGTAAAGAACCAATTTGATATAAACTGGAAATCGACGGTATCATCATTGAGCAAGTAATGGAGACAAATTACCTAGGAATTACACTGTCTAGCTACGGAGATGTGGAGAAGGAAGTGAAAAATCAAGTACAAAAGGCTAATAAAATAGCAGGTTGTCTTAATAACACGATATGGCGCAATCCCCACATTAATACCGACGTGAAATCAAGAATCTACAAAGCAACAATAAGACCAATAATGACATACACTTCAGAGACAAGACCGGATACCTCCAAAACTCAGCAACTACTAGAAACAGCGGAGATGCGTTTACTGAGGAGAATTACAGGAAACACACTGAGGGATCGAATGAGGAGTGAAGAGATCAGAAGAAAATGCAATATACCAGAAATAAATGAGTGGACACTGAACAGAAAAAAGGAATGGAACGAACACATAAACAGAATGAAAGAGACCCGATTAGTCAGAATAGCGAGGGACAAATCACCAAAAGGTAGAAAAAGTATGGGGCGACCACGCAAAAGATGGAGTGATAACCTCCAATAGAGGCATTAATCGACATTGAACAAGCATTTTGCTTATAAAAAAGAAGAAGAAGTTTGAACATTACTTCGGTTCTTATGTCTCCCATTTCTTTAAGTGCTTTCGCCGTGATTCCGTCTTCTCCTTGAGATTTTCCAGTTTTTAATTTTTTTATTGTGGTTTCTATTTCCGATTTTAAAATAATGTGGTTCCTTTTCGTCATTTAGTTCTTATGGATTCACGTATTCATAGTCACTGTAAAACAACATTTCACAATATTGCTTCCATGTCGCTGCTCTGTTCTCTGGATCGGTGATGATCGTTCCCAAGTTATCTTTAATTATCTGCGTTTGTGGTTTGAACTCTTTAGATAAGTATTTTACTTTGGCAAACAGTTGTCTAGATTCTTGACGATCGGCGTGTTCTTGTAGTTGTCTGCATATTTCTTTAATATGATTATTTTTGTCTCTTCTACTTGATGATTTTATTCCTCTGTTTACATTTGCTATCTTGTTTTTAGTTTTTGCTTTTAATTTGAAGCATTGTTTTAAAGATAGGCGAAAAAAAATTACTTTATAAACAAATAAAAAACATATCATACATAATTAACATAAAAAATAGTCCTTGTTAACTTCCCTGTCAGTTTTTTTATTTTAAAACAATTAAACTTGTAGTTAAAATAGCCTCAACTGAAAATATAACTATATGTTGTTGCAGTGCAAAATTTCTTTTCTGCCGCTTTCATTGAACCGGTAAATTGCACACTGTTAAGCTGTTACACATTTCCTTTAGCTAAATAAGGTATTATCATCTACAGCCGTGTTTAACAAACAAGAAAACATCGACAAGATATTCGATAAATACTTTCAAGAAAAAATATGATATCCAATTACACTTTATCTAAACAAAACCATGGAATCTCTTAAAATAATCATAATAACTGAGGAATTTGTATTTTTTAGTTGGGAATACATATTACAATTAATTATAATAAAAATTACATATTTTTAAATCAATTTTAAAAAAATCTAAAATAAGTATTGTGAAAAATTGGTTTATCTTCTTCTTCTTATGGTGCCCTATCCAATTAGTGAATGTTGACAACAGTCTGGCACACTCCTCTCGATCTTGTGTGACTCTAAAGAGTGCATGGGCATTGAGGTTTGTCCGATCCCTTTTTTATGCCATGGTTTTTAAGCCATGAGTATTTTTTTCTTCCGATGCCTCGTTTTCCTTCTATCTTCCCTTACATAATCAGCTTCAAGAACTGGTACATGGAATTTCGAAATACATGACCCAGTTTTTCTTCTTTTTATTATTGGCAGCAATTCTCGTTCACTGCCCATTCGATTTAATACTTCGACATTTGTTGTGTAATCTGTCCAGGGAATTTTAAGTAGTCTTCTAACTAACTTCATTTTAAAGGCCTCCAATGGGTTCATCACATTGGCCTTTATGGTCCAGGTACTTTTGGCCTTTACAAAGCGATATCGAAGTGTTAAGTTAAGGTTAGTGTTGCTTAGCAAGGTAAATTTCTATTGCCTAAATCGTGCCTATCGTGTAATTCTATGCATTGGATACCGCAGTGGTGTTTCTACAGTTTGTGAAGTTAAACTATAAAAAAACTAGTATCCTTTCCACTAACAGTTTTTTATCAAAATGTTGTAGGCATTCGTACAAAGATTTCCGAGATCCTGAAAAGTATTTTCTGCTGCTTATACAATATAATTATTCTAGTAGAGAGTAACTTAAGGCTGTTTTCGCAGTTATAGCATACTGCGATTTGAAGTGGGCGTATCACTTACTTTTCTACACTGCTATGTCAGACCCTACGTGACTTCCTAATAGTTTGGATGTTTATTCAGTGGCGCCGGCCCACGGGTTGTTTAAAATAAATGCATTATTCTCCATTCAAATTAGTTTTGTCGGAATACTTTTTTTTAGATTAATTATCGTAGATAATGTTTTAAAAAGAATTAATCACATTTTTAATTTATATGTCTTAGCTAAATATAGTATTAAATAAAAATTTGTGAAACGTGACTGCAAAAAACACCATGGTGTTTATTTATAATAAATTTAAATTTTGTTATATTAATATTAATATATAATTAATATTTTGTTAATATTTGTTAGAGAAAACTGATATTAGCGTAGTAAAAATTAAACAAAAAATATTTTTATTTATCTATAAAAAATTGGTACCTGCGAAACCATCATAATAGTAAATGTATTTATCTGGCAAGTATTTCGAGGCGACGCACTGCGAGGAAAAAGTTCTCTGAATGGAATATACATTATTTTAATATATTTTTATAGGTTGCAGTTACATAAGAAAAGTATCCAATCGATGAATAAAACACAAATCGTGGATAGTTATTTCATCATATCAGTGGCATTTCAGCTCGTCATGAGCCAAAGGCTTCTTCAGAACAATCTTTCATTCGCCCCTGCCTCTGGCAACTTTCTCCATGCTTTAACTCCGATGGATTTTAGATCATCCTCTATGTTATCTTGATACCTAAGTTTTGGTCTTCCTCTGGATCGTCTTCCCACTGGTCCTCTTCGGTCGAAAATTTTTCTGATCGTTTCACCTTCATCTCGCCTAATTACATGTGCTATCCATCAAAGGCGTACTAATTTAATAAATTTTACAACGTCAGGTACTACACCTGAAGAAGCATCGTAGTTTACTTTATACGATCTTTTTGACCAAGCACCATCAGCTATAACGGTTATTAACCCATTTCCGTCGGAATCTACTTCACCAATTTCTTTGGCTAAAGCTAATTCCTCCCGTCCAGCCTCTTCTAAGGAATCACAAAGTGTTTGGCCGATGACATCTGCAACTGTTTCCGTATGTTTTGCATACTGCCTGTAGGAAATCACAGGTATATTTAATGCAGCGTGCTGCTGCTGTATGTCTGAATAACCAGAACCATTCAAGTTCAGTGAATTGTTACCAGAATCCTATGTTGCTATCTCCTTTTCAATATTCCACATTTGACATTTAAAAGTCAATGTACTTATCAATCCGTCCTTTTTGTCTTTGATAATCTCCATATTAGAAAAGTTTGCATGAAAATGGAGAATGATTATATAATATAATATATATATTATATATATATATATATATATAGTTTTGAGTTTCTTAAACCGTATTATATTTAATATAAAATTAATGTTTCTTGGGTTTAGGTTCAATAAAGATATTACATGTGGAACTAGATTTTATTTTCCATTGCAATCAATCAACGTTTTCGGCAGGAAACCTTTGCCTTTGTCAAGATTCTAAAATGTGTATATATAAGGACAAACAGATATTGTAAAAATATGTATATATATATATGACTTACCAAAACGTAAAACGTGACACAGACATTAAGAACTCATTAACGAACTGAGTTCGTTAATGTCTGTGTCACGTTTTACGTTTTGGTAAGTCATATATATATATATATATATATATATATAATATATATATATATACATATTTTACAATATCTGTTTGTCCTTATATATACACATTTTAGAATCTTGACAAAGGCAAAGGTTTCCTGCCGAAACGTTGATTGATTGCAATGGAAAATAAAATCTAGTTCCACATGTAATATCTTTATTGAACCTAAACCCAAGAAACATTAATTTTATATTATATATATATATATATATATATATATATATATATATATATATATATATATAGTAGTTAAATAAAAGCTTTTAAAAACGGTTGTAATATAAATAATAAATACTAAAGCAGTGCAATTGCTCTCCTTTTCCTTGACATAGGACGTTTACTGGGACTCATTTTTCATCTTGTCTCTTATAACTTATATCACTAACCTAATGTAATACTTAAAAATACGCGTAAACTAAAGAACTTTTAAATTATACCACTAAACTAATAATATATTACTTAACATACACGTAAACTAAATAATTTCAATGTTTTCAAAATAAATAAGAATACTGTAAACTGTAAAAACTAAGCACGTTGATAAAGAAAATACAAGAATGAAAGAACTGAAATGGATTCTAATTCAAGCGAACTAACTGACCGTACCCATAGAGAAATAAAAATAAGACCGTACCGTACGCTCATGTGATTTGACGTCACTAATGCGATAACGATCAAGCTCAGCGACAATGATGAGGAACACGTTTCACTATTAGATTTCAGTATTTTTTAGCAATTTTCTTCAAAGTTTGTATACGCTTTTCTCGATTATTACTGGACACAGAAAGGTGAAAAAAGAATCAACGATTACAGAAAAAAAAACTCTTTCAACTGATGGGCGTGAAAAGTTTGGTTATAATAGAACGTTAAACAGTATAATCCAATTTTTCAACAGAAAATTCAAAAAAATAAAAAAAGTAAAACCATCAGTTTAAAGGCAACATAATTTCGTATAACATGTCCAAATTTCGAGACATTTCGTCGGTAAATAACAGAGAAAAAATTTTGGTGCACCGATAAAACAGCCTTAAATGATAACATGATTATAATTAAATGTGATGATTAATTACTATTTAACATGGAATAAGCCACAATTAAAGATAAAAATACGTTTATTGACGTTTCAATTTCCACTTCGGAAATCGTTCCCAAAATACAAACAGTAAATTCAGAACAATATTAAATGTGATGGCTTTTGTATCTACAGATGTTAAAGATTCCAGCGAATCAGTGCAAAGTTGAGTAACGGTGGTGTACTAGTGTTTTTTAACAAGCCAGAATCACAAACCATTATTATTCGTGATGATCGGGCTGAACAAATGGTGGTGTTTACATAACTCCACAATCATCTCGCGAAGTATACAACTGGCATTGTCAAACGTAATCCACATTGTGTGGAAAATGTTGTTCTGCAATACTTAGCACAGGATCTCTATGTATTTGGTGATCTTCTCAATGTATCATGAGATAATGATGAGTTTGGTGTAATGGTGCATTGTCCTCCAGGCGATCCAGCTGTGAATATTGCTCAAGCCTTTGGTTTTTTAAAATTTGTATCAACATTAAACCTCGATGTGAAAGAAATAAATAGAAATAAGTTGTTTTATAATTTTTGATTTATGGGAGCATCAAAAATGCGTCAAAAAACCTGACTTAATAAATGAAATGAAAAGTTCTTACCTTTATTCTTTAGGTATCTCAAACTGTAGAGCAACTAAAACGTATGTCAATATATTAGCCGAAATCTAAAATAATAATGTAATTATTAATTCAAAAGGTTTGCACTTTTCGTTACTTGATATGTTCATAATATGTTTTAACAAAATAACTATACAATGATGATATAGAACCAAATAACATTTGGTGAACCATAACATAAAGCAGTAAAGGAAATTTTGTACATATTCAGAAGAAAACAGCATCATTGGTTTGACCTCTATTTATTGGTCTTAATCTCTAAAATATCCCTTCATTTCGACTTCTTAAGCGCTCTGTTTTTTAATTTATATGTATTCAGAATTTTCACCCCTTTTCCATATATCTGAGTCTAAATCGTTCCTTTGTTCTTCTTTTTATTAGTTGCTGTTTGGTTAGTTTATAAATTATATCGTCTGTGTTAAATATTGTTCTATTTAATGCCTATATAAATGCTATTCAGAATTATTCGTTTAAAGTTAGCTAACAGTTTGCAATCATTTGAATCATGCCCTTCCTCCTCTTCATTCCTTGAGCCCTTGTTAGGGCTTGGTGACACTCTAAATATGCTATGAGGCTTGCTGCCTGCATTGGCTGTCATCATGTGCCATATGGATGGCTTCATGTAGGAATTTTCCCACCAGAGTCTTTATTTGGTCTGCCCATCGTATTGTAGATCTTTGTCTTGACAGGTTGATTCTATGTTCTGTGAAGGATACGCGTATAATTCTTTTATAGACCCACATTTCGGAGACTTCGATCTTATTCCTATCGATTTTTGTGAGTGTCTATGTAGCAATAGAAAAAAGAAGAGCATTGACCAACCTGAGCTTATTATTCCTTGTTATTGTTCTGTCTTTTCATATTTTAATCAGTTTAACTGTTGCGATTCAGGCCATTGTTAGTAGGTTGATTTCTGAGGACCTATCGCCATTGTTGGTTATCAGGGAGCAGAAATGTATAAATATGTCTACCACTTCGAAATTCACCACTTGGTGTGTACGGTAGATTATTATTATTTGCTCTATCTGCGATTATTACTTTTATTTTTCCGGTATTGATCTGAAGTCTGAATTCTTTGCTTATCCGGCGTAGCCGTTCAGTGATGATAATCATTTCAACTTGACTCGCTGCTAGTATAAGTGTACCATTTGCGTATCGCGGGTTGCTGATTTTTCTGCTTCCTATAGTAATTATTCCATTCTATCCATCTAGTAATATTCTCATTATATATTCATTGACCTTACAGTGAGTTAAAGCCACACTTACCCAACGTGTTGGCTAATTTGATTTCAGATGGTTTTAATATGGGGGGCCGTCGCTGCTATAAAGCACGCACTTCGTTATCATTGCTGTTTTTTTTTGGCGTTTACCAAGCCATAACCCGGTTTCTGCTTCCGTTATTCGCGCCGATCTGAAGGTATTCTATGAGATGCCTGGCGTTGTGACCTGATGTGACTAGCCAACCCCTATATGTGAAGTTTTTCAGTCATTGAAAGCTGTATTTTTCTCTAGGTATGTTTTTGAACTATGTTTGCCCTATTTGTGTTTTGGGCTGCTATTTTGAACTGCTGTTTTTATCAGGTTCAATACTTCTATTATATCTGTTCTTCTTCTATATATGATATAAACATAAAATTTATACAACTTTTATTATTATTGTTCCTATGTTATTGGTTGCTAATTGTCTAATTATTTTCCCGAGAGAAATATGGAAAGAATACATGATATTGCAACTCCCTGTCATGGTTTTATTCGAACATTTATATATTGTAAAAATAGATAATATAATAGATTAAAATGAAACGTGTTCTACACTCCTTAATAAAAAATACTTTCATCAACAAACTAACAAAATTTTCTAAATCCTATCATATATACACAGACGCTTTCAAAACATCTACTGGAGTTGGGGCAGCTGTCATTACTCCAAATATTACACTTAAGTATAAACTACCATCTTTAAGCTGTATACATACTGGCGAGCTATACGCCATCTATCAAGCTCTTGTTCATATTAACTCCAGTAATATATCCAATGCTCTTATAATTACCGATTCCCTCAGTTCCATCAATACCATTAACCAACTGTACACGAAGCATCCAATTGCTCTCCTAATCAAAAAAAGAACTAGCTACCATTCAAAACAATAGCTATATCATACAATTCCTATGGGTTCCTTCACACATTGGCCTTCAAGGAAATGAAGAAGCAGATCGTACAGCCCAACAAGCCAGTAACAGTGAAACCGCGAGTGAAGTGAGGGATGTAGTTCTTAACGATTTAAAATCATTTATTAAAGTGAAAGTCGAAAATCTGTGGCAAAACCAGTGGGACAGTTCAACTTCAAAACTTCGCAAAGTGAAAACTTGTGTAAAACCGTGGAAATCTCAAATTCCCAACAGAACTCACCGTCATTGTTACTCGTGTTCGTTTAGGACATACTCGACTTAAGCACGGACACATAATTGGACACACTAATCCCACTTTATGCGAAATCTGTAATATCCCACTAAGTGTTAAGTATGTACTTGTAGAGTGCCCAAGATACCAGTTGCAGAGACAAAACAACCACATCATCGGATCAACAAGTAAAATCTTAGGAGAAAATTGTAAAATTTAACATTTGGTAAAATTCCTCAAAGATATCAATGTTTTTAACAAAATCTAACATTTGTAAATAAATTATCTTATGTATATGTATTCTTCTTTGGGTGCCGTCTTCAATGAAGGTTGGCGATAACCTCAGCAAAATCATTTCTGTCCCTGGCTTTTCTTATTAAAGATTGAGAATCCAAACCACTGTAATGCGCAATTACACACTGTATACATATATGTATACAATGTGTAAAAGCCAAATGGAATAAATTCATTATTACGGTTACTGTACATATTTATAAAAAATCCCGAAACACGTCAAATTTAAATTATAACTTGATATTCTTTAACGTGAAAATGCAACCCCTACCTTCAACCCCCTTAGAATGACAGGTACAACCCACAATTTTTAAAATAAGAAGTATAGGCTTGTGATATATCGTTTGAAAGGTCTTTTTATTCTCCATTCAAAAATATTGTCGCTTTCAAGTTTATTAAGAATAATTAAAATAAAATAAATTAAAATCATGTGGTTACCGAAATTCGCTAAAATACAATCAAAAACTAAAATGTAATGCAAAACGTAATAAACTGTAGAACACGAAAAAGAACTATGAATGTTAATGAATTAGATGTTCAAAATGTTGCTTGTTCAAGACCGCGAACGTCTTGGCAACATCCTAATCTTAAATAAAACTGTCTTCTAACATTATTTAACATAACAGGCGTGATCGACCTAATCACAAGCGTTATTCGTTCTTTTAAATCATTTAAATCAGAAAGTTTAGTTTTTTTCACATAACTCTTCACATATCCCCATAAAAAGAAATCTAATAATGTAAGATCAGGTGATCGCGCTGGCCATTTAATCGATCCTCGCCTCCCAATTATCCACCGATTGGGAAATATTATATCGAGGTATCGAGGTAATTTGCCAACGTTGGAATGACATAATTTTGAAGTAGTGCCAAATAATTGTTGCCATTCAAGTTGCCCTCAATAAAAAGGGACCAATGATATTTTTTCCTACAATCCCTGCCCAAACATTAACCTTTTGAGGGTATTGAGTGTGTTCTTCTCTCATCCAGTGAGGATTTTCCTTGGCCCAGTAGCGGCAATTTTGTCCATTAGCATGATCGTTAAGTGAAAAAGTACACTCATCAGAAAACATAACGTCTTCTAATCTCTAAAATGTCCATCATTTGCTCTCAAAAAAAGTTCTTCTATCAAAACCGTCTTCCATGAGCTTCTGAGTAGGTACATCTTATAGGGATGCAATTTATTTTCTTTTAATATGTTTACTATCGATGTATGGCTAGCATTGAATGTAGTGGATGCCTGTCTACTCGATGTATGTGGATTTTCGTGAAACTCAAGCAACACATCTAATTTGAGTTCATCTCTCAATGCATTGGCAGCTGCTTTTTTTATCTGCCTTACATGACCAAACTCGCGAAACTGCTTCTCTATTTTACTTATTGTTCCTTGGGATATAGGCGGTAAATTAGGAAATTTCTCATGAAATATGCGAGTTACTTCCTGTTGTGTTCGGGTGTTATCTCCGTAACCAATCATTTGTAAAACTGTTATTTTATGCATTTCCGTTAATCTAACCATTTTTCAGAATCAAATTGAACGAACTTTTTACTTTAATTAAAATACTGACAACTTAAATAAAACAATTTACTAATGCGTGTTAAAATAACGTTGCCACGGAAATTCTTTAAAGTTTTTTAATGGTTACCATCTAAAAACCACATTGCTATGGTTTTTGTTCACTTTCTCATTATCAAGACCTAAACGGGAAATAAGTTTTGAGTATATTTTAGCGGATTTCGGTAACCACATGATTTTAATTTATTTTATCTTAATTAATCTTACTAAATTTGAAAACAACAACATTTTTGAAAGGAGAATGAAAAGACCTTTCAAACGATATATCACAAGCCTATACTTCCGATTTTAAAAATTTTGGGTTGTACCTGTCATTCTAAGGGGGTTGAAGGTAGGGGTTGCATTTTCATGTTAACGAATGTCAAGTTATAATTTAAATTAGACGTGTTTCGGGATTTTTTATAAATATGTACAGTAACCTAAATAATGAATTTATTCCATTTGGCTTTTACACACTGTATATGTCGCTAATACCTGAGAGGTTGATGCGACTATTTCGTAAAATAAAAAATAAATAAATAAATAAAAATGAAACGTCGCAAAGGTAATGGAAGTAAAGAAAGGAAAATTATGTAAAAACAAAACGAAAAAAAATACAGCAGATTCCAACATAATGAAATGGTATTCGTGAACAGAAATAATTTTACCGAGATACTTTTTAAAATACATGAATAAATGCTGAATAATTAGAATAAAATATTCAATAATTAAACTACTTACTGGACCCGCAATTCCAAGATCAATGGTAAAAACTCCACTGGCCGTAAAAGGACGGTGGTTTTTAATTTTTTCTATGAAAAATCTAATTTGTTGGTGTTCGTCAGGATTGGAAACTCTTGTCGAATACTCCAATAGGAAGTTAATTAGTCCATTTACCTACAATATAAAAATATTTTACAATATAATATTAAAAGTATGTAATACTTATAATGGATGCTCATTTAGGGAGAACGGCATATGCTTAATTTGGTAGATTGGTGGTTCCATTTTATATAGAGCTTCAACTAAAGAATGTATTGTTGCCCTAGTTTTATACACACTTTTCTGAACTAAATATTGTCGAAAAATATTCTGTTAATATCTCGGTTTCTCTGTTTGTTATTGTCTATTTCTCTTCGGCATTTTTTACAGGAGGTATGGCGTCTTCAGCGCTACAGTCCATGGAGGCCCTTGGCTTCTATTTACTTCGTTAATTTTTTTCACTTATTCCAGTCGTTTGCTCTCTCTTTCTCTAATTCTTCACTCCTTTACCATTAAAATCACCTTTAACTGTGTAACGATGAGTCCAAGCCATCACCGTTAAACCAGCGTGCGCGCGAACCAACCCATGAAGTAGGAGTGTATCGACAGTAGAAAGGGCAAAACTAATTACCAAGCTCCGCTATATAAACCGCAACATTTCCTCATAGAGACAGAATCGACAGGTGTTGACTGAAGGTTCTCTTCTTCCCTACCCCGGCTTGTGGACGTGTTGAGTTCACAAGTTGTTCCGTCCCATACCGCCGTTACCCGAAGAGCGTGTTGAGCTCTTCACTACCCGTACTCTGAAGCAGTCGTGTTGAGACTGTCGAGGAGTGTCCTATTAACCCGAATCACTTAAGGGACGTGTTGAGTTCTTTTCCTTTCTTTGTACCTATCGTCCGCTGTTATTAAATCGATACAACGTTCCCGTAAAATTTCAAATACACACTCGCTTGCCGATAAGACTAATTTCATATGACAAGGTCAAACTTAATTTGAATAAATAGGCCAGGTACTGAGAACACTATACCAAATTGTAAATATGTACATAAGATTTTTGTCAATTTAATTTAAGGAAGACAATAAAGTTTTATTTTTATTTTGAACTCTGTCTCTGACTGTCCAAAAGCTACCCGGATAGTGACTTCTACGAGAGGACATTACAACGGCTTCTAACCACTTTTTCCGTGGTCTTCCGCCCTTCATTTTTCCCCGCCTCCTCGTAAAAACACCTTTTTTACACAACGTTTCTCTGGCATTCGAGTAATATGACCTAACCACCTGACTGTGCTTTGACTTTTTGTACAATTAGGGGTTTTCTATACATCTCCATTACCTCGTTATTTGTTTGTCTTCGCCAGTTTTCCTCCGGCCTCAGTGTCGCTGCTGGACAACTGCCTTGGTCGTCCATCCGCTGGTAAACTTCGTAGTGAAGATGGTAAAATTTTTGCCATGTTCTTACCACGACACCCAAGAAATATCTCACAGATAAGAAATTTTAAGGGCCATTCAAAATGAATAAACGGAAGAGGAGAATGTCGATGATTCTTTAAAATTTACTGCTGCTGAAGTTGTTAAGGCCCTGAACATCAGTTGGACAGAAGATAACCGCAACAGTAGCGTGGAGATCATAATGCCAAGGCGTATAAGAGACAGACCGTTTGATCAGCACCTCGAGACTGGCTTTTTGGATTTTTATATAGATAATATGTATTTATTAAATTAATTGTATATGAATATGTTTATATAATGTAATTTTTTATTAATATACATAAAGTATAGTAAGTTTAGTCATTTTTATTGTGTTTTACAGTTTTTCTTCCCCCAATAAAAAAGTCATAGGTAACTTTGCGATCATCCGAGCAACCCGTTTCACCGATTCTGTTCGGATTAACGCAACCATACTGTAATTGGTTTCACTTACCATGTTTTTCAACTGCTGGGCATTCTTTAAAAACAAAAACAAACTGTACGTGTGGAAAATAACGTAAGCCCAGTTAATAAGGTGAATCGTGTGGGCCTGAGGATCCTTAAAGCTATAAACCATGTAAGCAATGACTGCATACCAATGGATAATCAGCATTCCCAGTTCGATTACTGTGTGTATAAGAAAATATGGATCCATGGATTTGTTCCAGCTGTATATACACATACTTAATTCTTCGTGGTATATTCGTAAGTATTCGATGATCTCGGCAGGCTTCATTTCTAGTAGTTCATCTGTAGCGGGATGGTTCTCTCTGCATATCTTGTAGTGGATAACTCCTTAAAAACCACATGGAACATATTACTCTACTATCTTCTAAAGAGTGTTTTTCTAGATGTATAGAACTTTGAAATGGAATAAGACAAAGGTTTTTTTAAATTGACACTTTGTAAATTGCCTTTAAGCGAAAGATAATCATCAGAACATTTATACCCGTATGTCGGCAATAAAGCGGCGAATCTCCTCTTGTGGTCAATTATTTCAGGCTTATCGGCGTAGACCAGCAACCTCAGATACCCCCGCAGAAAATAGTCCCACGGTGTTAAATCGTACGATCTTGAAGCTCACTTCACGGGTCCGAAGCGTGAAACTAGGCAGTTAATAGGAATAGTAAGAAATAAATAGTTTAAGTTAGGAATAAAAATGTCAGTAATTATGGCTCTATAGCAATCATCATTGTGGTAGCGAGTAGACACTCTTTACGATCCCGGTAAAGACAAATCTGCTTCAGGGGTGCGTCCCTGCCCTGCCGAGCTCGGCTTTTTTTCCCAATCTTCTTCCGGGAGAGAAACGGATCCTAATCCCTAAATCCTACCCACCAATCCAGACCTACCCAAATCCTTCCCTTCCCTCCTCAACCCGCACTGGACCAGCGTGAGGAGATAACGGTCCAAACCTTCAAGTCAATGTACAGGACAAAAAAGAAAAGGCCCCCAGTGCCCAGCACTTCCCAGAGTCTTGATCACGGCAGCGATCAAACAACTAACGGAAGGGGGGGTGCTAAGAATCCCTGGGTAAGACCCGGTTGCCACAAGATGACAATTTGGCTATAATCCTACAATATTCGAACACTGACGGACGACAATAGACTCCCAGAAATAGAAAGTGAACTAAAGGATATAAAATGGGATATCCTTCATCTCATCATCCTTCATATCAGCATGTCTTATCATCAGGATTAATAAAAGAACCACTCTGAAAGTGATCCAAGTGTACGCTCCGACCAAAAGCCACGACGATGAAGAATTAGAAATATTTTATGATGAAATAAGAACAGCTATAGAAACAAATAAAGCAAATTACGAAATACTATTAGGAGATTTTAATGCTAAATTGGGCAAAAAAGAGGAAGATTTTGAACATTTATTTGGTAACTATGGCTATGGGAAAAGAAACGATAGAGGAGAAATGCTTCTCAATTTCATGAATGAACATAACATGTACTCAATGAACTCCTTTTTCAATAAAAAACCAAGCAGAAAATGGACATGGACGAGCCCCGATAAAAAGACAAAGAATGAAATAGATTATATCTTAACGAAGAATAGAAACCTAGTAGAAGACGTATCAGTATTAAATCAGTTTGACCTAGGAAGCGATCATAGACTAATAAGAACAAAACTAATAATTAACAAAAAACTAGAAAGAAAAAGAATACATGAAAAAAGATACAAATAGACATCTGAAGAAATCAAAAATAGTGAATTTAATAAAAAATAGTGCATGCATTAAATAAAGTTAACATGCAGCAGATAAACTCCAATGATATTGATGATTTGAATAACCTTATTACCCAAACAGTGAATAAAAGCCTTCTGCAACTGAAAAAACCAAAAGCAACATACAATGAATTAGACAAAGAAATATTACAACAAATAGAAAGAAGAAAGATCTTAAATAAATCTAACAAAAGGGGAACCGATGAATATAGAGAACTTAATAGGCAGATTAGAAAAGGAATCAGACAACAAAAAAGAAAAGAAAACGAAAAATTAATAACAACAACTATTGAAAAAAATAAGAGTATGAAATGAATCAGACCGACACTAGGACGACGTCAGATGATATCGTTAATGGAAAAAGACGAAAATGAAATCACAACTAAAGAAAACGTACTGACACGAATAGAAGAAGTTTACACAGAACTTTACAGAACACATCAACAAGATGATAAGATGAGACCAGCACGGAAATTAATAAAAAATGTTGGATCAGAAATAATGCCAAAAGTAATAATTTCTGAGAGAACTACGGCATTGGAATACATGAAGAGAAATAAAGCTGCAGGAGAAGATAGTATTACCACAGATATGATATTAGAAGGAGGTAAGGAACTAATTGCAATTGTAACTAAGCTTGTGGACAGTTGTTTACATCAGGGCAAAGTCCCTAAGAGCTGGAACAACTCTAAAGTAATCTTATTATACAAGAAAGGTGATAGTCGAAAATTGGAAAACTACAGACCAATCAGCCTACTGGCACACTTGTTTAAAATACTCACCAAAGTCATAACTACTCGACTAACAAGAAAATTAGACGAATACCAACCATATGAATAGGCAGGTTTTAGAAAAGTCTATTCAACTTCCGATCACCTGTTAACAACAAAAATATTAATAGAAAAATTTAACGAATACAAGTTTCCAGTTTTCCTAGCATTTGTAGACTACGAAAAAGCTTTCGATACCCTAGAACACACGGCCGTAATAAACGCAATGCAAAATTGTAGAATACACAGCAGATATATTAACTTAGTAAAAGAAACTATGAACCAAGCTACAGCTACATACTACCTAAATGAAAATGAACACACGAACCCTGTACCATTAAAGAGGAGAGTCAAACAGGGAGATACTTTATCACCCAAACTGTTCACCTTAGTTTTGGAGGACGTTTTAAAAAACCTAAATTGGAAATATAAGGGAATAAACATCAATGGTCGCTACCTCAGTAATCTACTATTTGCAGATGACATAATCCTGATAGCTACTGACCTACAAGAAATGCAAACCATGCTTTTAGAACTACGTACCGAATCTTCTAAAATAGGACTGAAAATGAATTTAAACAAAACAAAAGTCATGCACTCCGAAGACACCGTGACAATAATAAACGATAAAGTTATAGAAAAAGTTGAAGAATATATATTCTTAGGACAAAAAATAATACTAAATAGGGAAATTGAAACTGAAGAAATAAAAAGAAGAAGAAAGTTAGCTTGGGCAGCATTCGGTAAACTGAACTATAGACTAAGAAATCAACAAATTCAATTACATCTTAGATCTAAAGTTTTTGATGCATGCATTATTCCGATATTAACTTATGCGGCACAAACATGGACAATCACAAAAAAGAATATGAATATACTTGGAGTCACTCAACACGCGATGGAAAGAGCAATGCTAGGTATATCACTTAAGGACAAGAAAACAAACACATGGATAAGACAGAAAACCAAAGTCACCGATGTGGTGCAAAAATCATTAAAGTTAAAATGGGAATACGCTGGACATGTAGCTAGGAGCGATCCAAACAAATGGCACAGATCAATTTTAACCTGGAGACCATACCAACACAAAAGACCCAGAGGCAGACCTCTTATGAGATGGACAGATGATCTGAAAAGGACTGCCGGGAAAAATTGGCTACAAGTAGCGTACAATAAAAAACAATGGAAAGGAAGACTTGAAGAGGCTTATGTTCAGATGTAGACGTGAATGGCTAGACGAAGAAGAAGAAGAAAAAAAAGCAATCATCATTGACTGTAACGTTCTGGCTAGCATCTTTTTTAAAGAAGTACGGGCCAATAATTCCACCAGCTCGTAAACCACACCAAACAGTTAGTATTTCTAGATGTAATAGTTTCTCAACATACACTTAACGATTATCTTCACTCCAAATATGGCAGTTTTGTTTGTTGACTAAAAATTCAGCCAAAAATGAGCTTCGTCGCTAAACAAAATTCAACAGCAATCTCGTTCAACGAAGCATATAATCATGGGCACTTGAAATTCTCTAATCTTTTTAAGACCTGAGTTGTCTCAGATTCAGGATTTGTTCCCGTGTACCTTTACCCTTTACAAACCCCGCTTGTTCCTGAGATATTTGGTAATGTAGATAGGACTCACAATGGACGAACAAAGTTACACATTTGAGGCTAAGACCAGATAAACGTTGTAGAGGAAGACCACCTACACGTTGGGCTGACGACATTGGGCGAATTTATGAAAGGAAGAGTTTAAGGGAGGCCTATGTCCAGCAGTGGACGTGATAAATGAAGGCTGGATGATGATGATAAAAATTTGGATTTAGTCGCAAAATTTCGGCCAGGTGCTGATCCTTCACACCTTGGGAGCCAGTAGCATATTTCACACCATTCCACCCGAAACCGAGATGGCGTCGAGCGTAAGTGGGGTCGTTACACATCCCATCTTCACTCACTAAAATTGTCATCGTTATGGGAAGAAATTCACTATGGGACAAGTTAACTGTAACTGGATTCCCTGTAACTGTTGGGACAAGTTAATTTCAATAAAAAAACCTGTTCTCCAAATATCATTATATTCAAAATGTTACAGAAGTTTTAATATATTTATGTGGCCTCTGATTAAGTACCCTCGGCCACGTGATGCAGAACGAAGAAAAATATCGAATTCTTCAACTCGTTATGCAGGGTAAAGTATTTGGCAGAAGCGTACCAGGACGCCGTCGTATCTCGTGGTTGAAAAATCTCCGACAATGGTTCGGTATGACCTCAGCGGAGCTGTTTCGCAGAGCAGTCAACAAAACCATGATAGCCTTGATGATCGCCAACATCCGGACCAGATAAGGCACTGAAGAAGAAGAAGGCCTCTGATTCCAATTTGTATTTCACCAGAAATTATTTTGCGATCAATTTTGATTTTTGTCGGTATCAATTGCGATCTGTGTAAAGATAAACAAAATGAACTTACCCATAAAATCTGAAATATTGTTGCTATCGTCGATATCTTTCATTGGATGGACTGGTATATATTTCAAACAGCTAACAGTAAACTTTTCGAAGCATGCCAATGTTGCTATTAAAAACCCAAATATAGTAAAGAAGACGGCGTAGAGGCAAAACGTAAGATTTGATGATAATCTATACATGAGGTTTAAGAAACTGATTTCGTCATGAAATCTGTTCGTGTAGATAAGCCAGACATACAAAAATATTTGAAATAATAAAACTGCTAATACACAAAGGTATTTAATGTATTGCAAAGCAAGGCATCTTTGCATAACCGATTGACAGAATAGTTCTGGCTTTACGGTATCGATTATTTTATTCATAGTTTCAATGTAGCTGCCGAATTTAAAGAATACCAAAAATGTTACTACAATAACGTAATGACCGTTAATGGCATTCGTTAGGTTATTTAGAAGCACCAGTAAGGAATTAGTATTTGTTAGTTCTTTGTAGTGGATATTGGTGCACACTAGAAAAAGTGTGAGACCTGTTATAAAAGCTGAGTACACAAGCCCCCAAGCAGACTTTTTATAGCGACATTTGTTATTCTCGTGAGTCCAGTAAATCGGAAAACACCCAAGACATTTCAGGAACATACATGTGGGAGCTAGAGTTTTGCAAATGCAGAGCAGGGATTCTTGTTGTTTCTCCTTTTTATGAAAAGCACTATTTTTCTTCTCGGGGGTAATTGCCAAGACCATTTTGCTTCGCTTGCAGTTGTTTTTAAGTTTTTTAAGTTACTTTTGCTGATACCTAAAATAACAATATAAGTTAATTGTAACAAAATATAACTTATTTTTATTTTATACCATAAAATATTTATACATACACTATCACAATATTGACGAGTACTGGAATCGACTAAAACATTGTCTACTGGAACCATGTAAAGAAATACTAAATATTTCCACAAGGAAAAAAGAAAAATGGATAAATGACGAGATACTCAATATGATGGAACAACGGAGACAATTTAAAAACAAAGACAACAATAAATACAGAAAGATAAACTACGAGATCAGGAAGATGATAAAGCAGGCAAAAGAAAAATACTTTGAATAGGAATGTAACCAGATCGAATACCATCAAAATAAATATGATCTGTTTAATCTACACAAAAAAGTTAAAGAACTGGCAGGACTAAGAAAACAATATTAAAAATCTTCAGAGACTGGTGACCAGAATAGCGGAGTATGAAAAAGAGTATGGTCTAACAATAAATGTCAAGAAGACGAAATTTATGAGAATATCGAAAACTCAAAGAAATAACGAGAATTTTCTAATAAACGGTACCAACGTCGAAGAAGTGGACAAATATGCATATCTGGGAACAATGATTAACTCCACAAATGATTACATTCAGGAGATCAAAATCAGAATAGAAAAGGTTAGAGCAAATTTCAACAAACTGGAACTGGATTTAAAATTGGAACTAAGAGTAAGGTTGGTGAGGTGCTATGTTTTTTCGACTTTATTCTATGGAATGGAATCTTGGACCATGAATGCGACATCAATGAAAAAACTGGAATCATTCGAGCTGTGGGTGTATAGAAAAACTGAAAATGTCGAGGTCAGAACACGTCACAAACAAAGAGGTTCTGAGAATAATGAATAAAGAAGTAGAAATTTTAAATACAAGTAGAATGTCATGGCTGCGCAACCGCAAGAGAAGAATACATTCTTAAAAAAATTTAACAGATAATGGACTTGGGTAGCACCAAATGGAACCACTAAGAACAAAATTGACTTTAATGTTAACCAATAAGATTGCTTAGAAGTATGTCAGTGTATTATCAAAGAGACAACGACCATAGACTAATCATAGCAAAAATTGTTCTAAATCTGAAAGAAGAGAGAATAAAATTAATCACAAAACCAACAGCAACCAGTAAAAATATTAACAATCTCATATTACCAATCTATTTGCTTAATGATATTTAATTCTATCTCAAAGTTGTATATAGCAGTAAACAATGGATACAACGAACAAACAATTAATAAAAATTTAAATAAAAAAATACACAAGAAAGCCCTGAAATTAGTATTTCCACCACCAGAGAAAAAACTCAGTACTTTCTGTTTGATTACATATACACACAAAATATCAACAAAAATAGCCAAACATATAAAAAAGAAAGGAATAACACCAGCTTTCAGACAAATAACAACTTATGCAAATGTATTAAAAACAAAAAGAGCCAAAATAAAAAGCACTTACACAGTGGTGTATACAAACTTAAATGTGGCGACTGTCCAAAAAACTTACATCGGTCAAACTGGTAGAACTTTTAATAAACGAATAGCAGAACATAAAAGGGCTTTTAATAATAGAAAAACTGATTCTACACACAATCCAGATACGCACTTCACCTTCTTCACATTCAAAATAAAGGCCTTAAGCTATCTTTGTTATAATCTATGGAAATTAACAAATTAAAAAACACAGATATAATTCTGAATGACCAACCTGAGAAAAACAGTTCTCCCCTCCTCAACATATTCCATTACGGACTATAAAGTGTAAACACATGCCAAAAATAGATCACTTAAGAAAGGCAATCAGCTAAAACAGCTGTAGTGATAAGAGTTCATAATAAATTTTGTGGAAGTTTTGAAAACAAAGTTTTCAGTGTTTTATTGTTACATAAAATAAATTTCCATCAAGTAATGGTCGAATCCATCACTTATTAACGAAAAAGTATAATAATAAATAGTCACTGTGTTAAAAAACAAATTTACGTATGTTCCATAGAAATGGGAAAAATCTAATGAATACCTAATACTTTTAAATCCAATCCTGCATAATACAAGAAACAATTATTGTTTTTTCAATCTACTTACTAGACGTATGCAACCAACATTACAGATATCTGTAGTAGAACAGGTCTGTCTTTAAAATTTATTTTAAATTGCGTTTATTATCAACAAAAAAAGCTATAAATCAATAAAATCAATAAAACAATCTTAAAATATTTAACAAATAGCTAAAAAATTTAACAAAGGTAATAAACAAGTTGTATTAAAGAGTCCAACAGAATAAAAATATTATTATCTATGAATGGGTTATACTTATTATTGCTATGAATTAATTAATAGTGATACAAGGAATACAATATACTGTCTATTTAAGACCACAAATAATAAAATTTATTTATATTAAGGCTCCTCTTGTTGCTACCAGAATTGACGAAAGAAGACGACTGTTATATGATCTCTCTCTATGATTGGAAAACTGATTCCACGACCACAGTGTTCTATTAGAAGAATATTAATAACTGAACTATTAACAAGTCTCTGCTTAAAATGGTTCTTTAATTTTCCTTTTTAACATCTAGAAAGGACACCGCCACATTTCGTGTGTAATGAATAAGGAAAAGGTAAGTTGAAGGTAATATACAAGTTATAAGTAGAAGGAAACTTGCAACTCACCACAACTAGAGAGTTTTAGAAGTCAACCAAAATCCGAGCTAGTTAAGCTTGTAGAGCCGTTAGCGGCTCTAAGAACGGAGTGGTATACTTAGACAGTCTTATATTCTCTTAGTATCTCTTTTACAGTTTTAACAGTATTGTGAAGGATAATAAATTAGTTACTGATCGCAAGGATCTACTTTAATATTGGAGAAACTACACGCAGCAACTAAACTCAAACAACACTAGAAGAAACTCTGTAAGTCAATATAAAAGTGAACCCTCTCCCAAAATATTGAAGTCAAAAGTTGTAAGGGAATCAAACAGAGCAAACGGGAAAAGCACCAGGCCCAGACGATATATACCTACATAGAGGTTCTAACAATGTTAAGTGAAGACAATATAGACGCCTTGGTAGATCTTTTTGGCATTTGGCCTATTTGACATTTATGGGTCCGGTCAAATATCACAGGATTGGCTTCAATCAACCTTTATACCAATCCAAAAAAAAAGATAAACGCTATTAGTTCCGAGAAATTCCAAATAAAAAGGTTATTGAGCCAGGTCCTAAAACTTTTCTCAAAGAAAATTCACACAAGAATATACAACAGATGTGAAAGAGACATTATTCTTACACAGTTCGGTTTCAGACAAGGATTTGGCACAATAGAAATTTTGACAGTTATAGCTTAACTGTTCTACTTCAGAAATGCAGAGATCAGCAAAAGGATGTCTTCCCATGCTTTATGGATAACCAGAAAGCGTTAGATTATGCTAATCATTCAGAATTGATAAGATTGCTCCAGGAACGATCGATAGATGAGAATAGCCTTAAAACCATAAAGAACCTTTATATGAATCAAGTGGCATCCGTGAGAGTAGGACTGGAGTCTACATCATATTTCTCAATCGAAAAAATTAATAAGAAAAACAATAAGAACATCCAAAAGATCCCCAAGTTCAGATATCTCGGTAGTTAGATAACTGAAGATCTAGATCCAGACATAGAGATACGTAGCAGGATTGAGCAAGCCAGAACAGCATTTACTAATATGAGAATCTTGCTTAGCAACAGCAGCACATAAACACATAAACATATTTATCGCTGTTAATTGTATTGCCGTTTAGGCATCAAAAATCAGAAAATTTAAATAAGGTCCACTACTGGTAATTGCTCCACTTACTTCATATTTGCAAACTTTACCTCTTATTATGTAAATCTTAAAAATTAAATATATTTTTGGCCACTTTGGAAAAATTCATAGACTCAATATTCATTCATTTAATTCAATTCAATTCATTCAAAGACACGATTTTTTGAAATTGCAATCTTTTGGTCTGATTTCGCACTTGAATTTCTCGAAGAGGATGCTTTTGGAAAAAAAATGTCAGAAAACAAAAAGTGTTTATTTTTGCCAAATTTACCTATAAAAAGCATTTGCGATACCAATTTTAACTTTGTTTGTATTTTACAATAATTTTTTAATAACAAATTATCAAAACCATTTATTAAAAATTATTCCATTACACTTAGTTTTGATTAGTAGTCGTTTATTAAAGGGTTATTTGGTGTTTTATGCATATTTTTAAGGGTCGCCACTCTATTGTCTATTGCCGAAAACTGCCATATCTGGGACATGTCATGAGGGGCGAGCGTTATAACTTCCTACAATTAATAATGCAAGGAAGAATACAGGGTAGAAGGAGTGGCAGAAGAAGACGCATCTCCTGGTTAAACAATTTGAGAGCTAGGTTTAACTGCACTTCTGCTGACCTCTTTAGAGCAGCGGTATTGGAAGTGCCAATTGCCATGATAGTTGCCAACCTTCTTAGAGAAAATAGCACATGAAGAAGAAGAAGACTCGTCTCTTGGTAGTGTAACAACGAGCACAGAATTAAGTAATAAACAAATAAAACAGGTCCAAAATTAATCAATCAAAATGGAGTTCATAGGAAGAAGCTGTAGACTACCAAGACTAAACGTAGGTTTAAAGGCAAAGATCCTTTAATATTATATATAAAACACTGTTGAACCAGTGTTTTATATGAAATACTGTCAAGTTACACTATTAAACCGTGTCATATATGAAGAAAATTGGAATATAATGGTTATAAAAATGACGTCACCTTGGTAGCAAAACAAATGTCGGCCTCATAAGAAGAATGCCAGATTACGGAAATAAATTTCTAATTCGGTCGCACAAAGAAGAAGAGGAATATGCTGTTCAGCGAAAAAATGAAAAGAATGTATCAAAGAGGACGATGAGATGGAGTAATTTGGATGAAGACTCTTGGAATAATAAAAAAATTACGTAATTGTGCAAAAAACGGCCATGTTAGCAGTAAAGAATCAGTAGAATATTTATATAACAAGATTCGGTTACAGAATATTTGGAGAACATGAAATGAATGTAATACCTACTTAACAATAGTTGTAACGCCATTGATGATGATGATGATGAGAAATATATGCAGCTGGAGAATTCGAGCAAGTCACTCCGTTTAATCGCCATTGTTTAAGATTATCTTCTAACCGATAGAGACTTAAAACAAATAGCAGAATAGAATAAGCTAAAGACAAGAACAAATTAAAGGCTAGATTCATTTACGAATTTAGAGCTGTTGAAAATGGGTGCCTGCGCCGAATTCTTAGATTAACATAAAGGGATAGGGTCGGAAATGTGAAAGTACCATTCGCCAATGAACATAAATCTATAGTTCGAAATGTTTCTTAATACTGCTAAAGTAAAACAATTTAATCGTGACTCTTAACATCTCACCTAGCAAGACAGTAAATGCTGAACCTACCTTACGAAAAAGATAAAGAAATATTTACCTTTCTAAAAATATATTTACCTAAAAAACCGTTAATTAATATGTTAGTGACTGTTCTTCTTATTTTTTATTTTAAACTCTTTTCTTATTTTTAAACATTTCTACTGAGCTCAAATCAAAATCTATATCAATTTGTAAACCTCATATTGAATGATGGATATCAGGACATCAACATAAATATTGGGATTATTTGTAGAAAGATAGTCAATTTTCTGATAGAATCAGACATTATAGATTTATTCAACACAAATAATTATATGAGAAAAAATGTAATATAATAATACATGTTTATTGTATTAAGTAAACACATCAACGTGAGTTAGACAGAAATTATTTGATAGAATCTGAGTACACAAATAATAAAAAAGAACCCAGGCGTGTAGGTACGTATAAAATCTCCTGTAAATGCGAAAATTTTATCCGGGTGAAACCACAAGCGAAGCAAAGATGCAATGAACAATATTATAGTAGAAATAAATAATTTAGTAGACATCATATATGCAAACATGAATAAATTAGAATACAATGCAAATATTTATCAGCAAGAACACAATAGTAAAAAAGAAAAATCGTAGTAACTTTTCTCAATGTATGAACTGCTTTGCAAATCGCTTTTTGCTATAAAACTTATCACAGATGACAACTTTTTAGATACCTACAAGAACTGTTCTATGTATGGGATAGTGTTGGGAATGTTGAAACTGAACTGTTGAAATACTGAGATTCACGAATTAATTCGTTGTGACCGCGAGTAACCGTGTTGGTCGCAACTGAGACCGATTTAAAACCTCAACGTAAGCAATGGAGTGTTAACGTGATTTACGAAATATTTGCTATTGAACGGTCGCTCGCCCATTACAGTTGCGGTTGTTTACGTTACGGGACTTATTTTAGTTATCTCCTCTTCAAAAATATACCTTTTTAAAACTAAATTGATTTGGAGACAGTAGGTTAAAGTTTGTAAGATATTGATTTACAAGTTCGGCTAAGGCCTTTTCAAAGATTTTTGCAGGGCTGGTAATAAATTATATAGGATGATAATCTTGCACCAATTTTGCATCCCGTTTTTTTAAATATAGGTATAATTACAGCTTTTTAAAAGTGATCAGGACATGTACCATGTTTAAATATTCTATTTAATAATTAAGTTATCGTATCAACAACATAAATAGATATTATCTTTAACAGATCGGCGCAGGTGTTGTCTATGCCAGGAGATTTTTTTGATTTTAGGGAATGAATAATACTCTTAACTTCTGATTTCTTTACGGGTTTTAGAAAAAACGTACTTATGATATGTAGTTTTTAGAGGATCAAGAGAAGAGGATATTTTAATAATTTTAGCAAGCGTACACCCTACATTAAAAAAATAATAATTAAAAATATTTCTAATATTCTGACTATCAGTAATTACCTAATTATTTTGATTCAAGATGGAATTAATTTCACTTTTTGTGCTCTTATTATCCATTTTTTTAATAGTATTCCACAAACTTTTATAACCGTTGTTATATTTTGTAATTTCCATGTTAAAATATTTTTTTTACCTTAATAATTAGCATATATAATTTATCTTTGTAAATTATGTATCTTTTTTTAATGTTAGATCATCTGGGTTGTTTATAAATTTTCTGTAAAATTCATTTTTTTATTAACCGATTTTACTAAGCTAAATATACAAAATAAAAGAAAATTGGACCTGTAGCCACCTCTAAAAACCAATTATATGCTTTTTTCTAAATAAATGTATTTTCAAATTATGTAATGTATACTTAACCAGCCAGTCTATAAAATTACAAAAATTGCGCCAAGACTTGTTTTTTAATTACATAAAAAAAAACAAATCTTGGCGCAATTTTTGTAATTTTATAGACTGGCTGGTTAAGTATACATTAAATTACACATCCTTTTCCAATCCCAGATACTCCGCCTTGGAATACACCAATCCCACATTCAATCACTGCCCTATTAGAGTACAGTAAACATGAAACCTCAAGCCTTCTCATAAGGCAACACTTCAATGAAATCATAAGCAGGAACAAATTCCAAACAATTTTGTATACAGTTGCCTCCAAAAGCGAATCAGGCGTTGGATGTGCCGTTACCACACATGATGAAGTAATAAAATCATCTTTTTTACCGAGTAGGTATATGCAGCGTATATACTGGAGAACTTTATGCGATACTAGAGGCTTTTAAAAAACTAAAAACAGATCATAAAAACCAAGCAATATGCACAGACTCCCTGTCGTCACTACAATCGATTAAAAGCCTATACTCTCAGCATCCCTTAGTGCAAGAAATCCATAGGATACACAGTGCTTTTGCTTTTCAAGGTGTAAATGTCACGATCATCTGGCTACCATCCCATGTCGGCATCCCTGGTAATGAAAAAGCAGACCAATTAGCCAAGCAAGCTTCTTGTGTAAACAGTAAATCCTCAAAAGCTCAAATTTTTAAGCAACAACAGTATCATACCTGGCAAACCTACTGGAACACAATCAAGAGTGCATTACATGAGATCCGGCAAACTGTTGAAAAATTTGAACTTCCAAAAATGTCTAGAAACGAAAAAGCTGTCATCCGAAGGTTTAGAATAAGACATACCCGATTTACACATGAGTATTTAATGAAATCCGAGCCGAAGCCCAATTGCCAAATCTGCTCAAGTGTATTAACTGTGAAACATATCCTAATCGAGTGTCCCCGGTACGCAAAACACAGAGTGCAACATAAACTTAAGCCAAATATCAAAGACATTTTAAACTCGCCCGATCAAGTCTTTAACCTGATTGGTTTCTTGAAAGACATTCAGTTCTTTAACAGAATATGACCCCTTGTTTTTCTTGTACTTTACCTTAACTTATATATAACTTAGTGATAAAACTGTTGTATTATTTAATCATAGGTCCTAAGCGTATAGAGTAACTGTAGCAATTAGTAATATGTGCTTATTGTGATTATTGTATATATATATATATATATATATATATATATATATATATATTATATATATATATATTGTATATTATATTGTTTGTGTCAATGGCCATTGCAGCCGAGACACATTAATTTAAATAAAAAAATAAAAAATACATAAAAAATAAAAGTTTGACAAAATTGATTCATGTTTTGTCAAACTCAAAAAAGTGATTACTCCTGCTAAAACCCCTAAAATTCGCTAAAAAAACTGTTTTTGGGGGGATTTAAAACAGTTTCATCCAATTATTGAATGTTCTAAAGACCCCAAATAATTTAAAATATATATATAACCTAAAAACAATCTTAATTTGATCTATTTTGAAGTCTCTAAAATGGAGAAAATCCCCCAAAACTCATAAAAAAACATTTTTTGGATTTTTGAAGATAGCGCATCACACGGAAAAATCTATCTAAATACCCATTTTTTTTTAAATCACTTTCTCCATGTTCCCCTACAGCACAAAAATTACTTACAAAAATCTTATTATACACGAACGCATCTAAAACCATAAACGGAGTAGGAGCATACTTTGTGATATCACATGAACATCCCATCTATAAATTGTCTCCTGAGACAAGTATTATTACAGCAGACCTAATTACCCTAATTAAGGCCCTATTCTATAAAATAACTTCCAAAATCTCTTAGAATATCTGATTCACTTAGTTGTCGGACATCAATTTCTCAGATTTATTCCTCTCATCCAACATTACAGCAGATAAAGTTAATTTTATACCGTATATACCAAAACAATTTGACAGTAAAGTTCCTTTGTGTACCATCATACGTTGGAATAAATGGTAAAGAAAAGGCAGATAGCCTAGCTAGGTCCGTAGTAACCAGTAGAGCCGCATCAGTGGAAAATCTAACGGTGCATTTAAATTTAAAACCTTACTTAAAAGCAAAATTGCATGATGTTTGGCAAAACTAATGGAATAGAAACACCACTAAATTAATAGAAATAAAATCTTCCGCCCTTCCGTGGAACTTCTGGCCTTCAAAGCGACAAGGTCAAGTCCTAATAACACGCCTTAGATTAGGACACACTTCTACAACACATGAATACTTGTTTAAGAGAGAAGAGGAACCAGTGTAATTTGTTTGTGAATGTGAAGTAACAGTGAAGCACATTTTCATTGACTGTCCAATATATTCAGTTGAAAGACTATATCACCACATTCCAAAAATATTAAAAGAACTTCTAGGAAAATCTAAATATGTAGTTGACTTGATAGAATTCTTAAAATCTTTAAATTTTTTTAATAAAATTTAATACAATACATCAATAATTAAGATATACATTGTATACCTGTTGTCTATCCCCTACCTTATTTAAAATATATATTCAATCCTCACTAGAGGGGTGGAGGAAACAAGTATGCCGAACGGGAATAGACATAGACGGTGGTAAATGTCTAACAACTTTATTTTTCGCAGATGATCAGGTAGTCGTGGCGAATTATGAGGAAGACATGGACTACATGTTTAGAAAACTAAAGAAAAAAATATGAAAAATGGGACCCCAATATGAATATGTCAAAGACAGAGTATCTTAAAATAGGAGATGATGAAGAAGATCCAAATTTAGAAATTAGAAACACAAAAACATGCGATGAATATAAATATCTCGGATCTATAATATTTAAAGAAGGCACTATCAAGAGACATCGAAAACAGAACACGGCAGGGAAAAAAGCGGTTAAAATTATAAACTCTCTACTATGGTCTAGAGATATTAGACAAGAAACGAAATTGACAATCTATCGAATCTTGGTAGAGCCTTATTACCTTATACTTATACCCTACTTATAGCCTTATACCCTATTATAAGTTATGGGACAGAAGTTTGACAGATCGCGAAAAATGATAGAAAAAGGATAAAAGTAGTAGAAATGGATTTTCTAAGGAGAGCGTGTGGTGTGTCCAAAAAAGATCATATCAGGAATGAAGATATTAGAAGCAGAACAAATACTGTATATTTCAGTGTAGAGAGAATTGAAACGAGACAACTAATGTGTTATGGTCACGTGAAGCAAAATTCCGAATAAATGGCTAATATCTGTTATTCCTCCCGATATCCAAAAAATTCAACGTAATGAAATGTCAAAAATATAGAACTATACTCCCTTTTTCAGCATTATCACGATGTTAATAGTAGTATATTTTGTAACCATTAAATCTAACTTTGGATTGTTTAGTAAAATGAGCTCTGTCAATACAAATTATATAAAAAATATAAAATTAAAAAAAAAAATTCTAAATGAAAACGAAAATGAACATCTTTCTAATATTTACTCAAT
This sequence comes from Diabrotica balteata, assembly GCA_918026665.1. NCBI lineage: Eukaryota > Metazoa > Arthropoda > Insecta > Coleoptera > Chrysomelidae > Diabrotica > Diabrotica balteata. Next base: position 147,321,768 of record OU898281.1, read on the forward strand.
ATCACCTAGATCTAAACTTCACAATTGAAAGGACTTCACACAGAAATAATAATAATTGTAGTAGAACAAGTAAAGGAAAACTTTCTTGATGTAAATTAATTGAGGATGCTATCAATGATTGTGCATGACGGAAGTTTGTAAAACAATCGTGATGAATGAAAACGATGATTTGATCAATGATATAATGGTAGGTGCAATGATCAAACGATTAAAATAAAATTTACGGCAAAGTATAAGCCAATGAATTAATCATCATATTGCTAAATGATTTTATCACAAGTCAAAAAGAAAAGTGAAATTTAAATAATACAAATGAACTTTTTGAAATCTTTAAGTTCTTGCTTTTCAATAAATCATTAACAATCAAAATCCACAAGGAAAAAAATTCCTGTAGCTGGCTGTATACCACGTATCACAAAAAAGAGGTTAGTCTTCGTAAATGGGTATATTTATAATAAATAATACTAATAATAAATATACCCATTTACAAAGACTAACCTCTTTTTTTTTATTAACAATCAATTTAAAAATTCCAAAAAAATCATACGCATAGTTGAGACTTTTAAAAAACTTTTTTTATATAGACCCGTAAGTTGTGCAAAATATATATATACATATATATATATATATATATATATATATATATATATATATATATATATATAAGAGTAAGAAAAAAAATTTTTTATTTTATATTTTTTATTTCTAGTTCAACTTTGTAAGACATTTTGTATTTTTTAGAAGCTCTTGATAAAAATTGTAATCACAATTGAAAGCTCGAGTAAAAAATAGTCAACAAATAGCCCCTTTTATTGACTCCAACCCATCAAAAACAGTGTTATAATATTATATATATATATATATATATATATATATATATATATATATATATATATATATATATATATATATATTCGAAAAAGGCGTATTTTTTGTGTTTGCAGGTCCAATTTCTTTTTTATTTTGTGTGTTGGATTAAAGATTATATCTATGATTTTTTCATATTTTTTCGTATGATGCGCTATCTAAAAAATCCAAAAAACTGTTTTTTTTTAGGGGTTTTGGAAGATTTTCTCCATTTTAGAGACTTCAAAATAGATCAAATTATTTTTTTTTTAAATTAAATGGAATCTGCTATTGCTGGATAACCATGGCCCTCATCTGTCCATTGCTGTTTTAGATTTCCTAAAAAATGGCGTGGCAGTGTTGTCTTTTCCTCCACACTGTTCACGTAAATTGCAGCCATTGGACAGATCCGTTTAAGTACCTCTTAAAAAATATATTAACTCGTTTGGAACTATTCTATTACAAACTTACTCATATATATTAGCACAAAAACTTAACGTGCCTTGTTTTACCACCCAAATCACGTTGAATTATTATGCTAATATTTAGGTAAGTTTGTAATAGTTTAGTAGGCTTCAATTGTCATAATTTGTTCTTTGTTTCTGTGGTTTAAACTCTGATCAAGTCTATAAACATAGACGAAAGCTGCGACTAAAATTTTAAATATTGCCCAAAAATAAAGAATAATTACAGCAAACAAGCTGTCACGTAGTGAACGAGAGACACTCATTTAGGCAAAAAGCCGTGAAGATTACAGGAAAATTATAACGAAACCATGCTGATTCAGTGAACTGATACTAGGAGTATTACCTCCTAGTACAGATATCAAAGAGATGTTCGAAACACTAAAAGACGAACATGAAATAGAATGTGTCTCAATCAAAAACATGATATCTAGGAAGAGTGACAAGAGAAATCTTTCTTGTTTAGGCCATTTTAGAGAAGCAATTTATCTTACAGAACTTTTTTGAAACAAAACTACTGCCAGTTTTAGTTAATAATGTAAATGGTGAACAAATAATAATGTAAAATCTACATATTTTGCACTGTTTTATATATTTAAAACTTACAGACTACATAAAATCATAAGTGTTACATATGGTTGAACTCGTATTAAATAGGAGATTCCAATAATGACTGAATATACAGGGTGATCAATTTTAAAAACCAAAGTTACTAATAATACTTATAAGAGAAACGGCAAATCTGACAACACTGCAAATATCAAATATGGAATCTCCGTATACCAAAATAGATGTACCTTAAATTTTGTAAAATTATAACTAGCAATTTACGAGATAATTGGTCGTTTCCAGACTTTTGGGCCACTCTGTATATTTTAAGTGCTGTTAAATCTGATAATAAACGCACGTCGCCGTCCAAAGTCATTATATTTATTAAATTTGCTGTTTATAGTCACAACAAATTCCCAAATCTTTAATTGTACACAAATAGAATAAACTTAAGAAAGTTTTCCTTTCACTTAATTGACAAGCATGTAAAGAATCCCTTCGATACATCACAGAAACCGTATTTGCTTTCTCATTCTGCAGGTATTACACCGGAGCGGAGGTTAATGTGATGTACACGGCTTCGGAGTCGTAGTGTTATTATTTATTGTGGTACTCTTGACTTACTTCCGTATTTCCGGTTATCCAAGCGATTTCTTTTGCATCTTCAGTTCAATAGCACATTAAAATATTACATTATTAGAAAGGAAAGAATAATAGCTTAAATTTTTGTACCATGGTAACGCATAAGTAGTTGTAACTTAAAATGATTATTGTATTTAAATTTAACAAACAATATCTATTCTTCACTTCTTTTGCTGCCACTTATGTCTTTTCAGAATCTTGATTTATGATTTAATTTCACTAGAATTAGTTTTTTAGCATTTTTTAGTGTTTTTAATATATATTTCCCACATAAACTGATACGTAGCAATGTAACATTTTCGTTTTACCCCGTGTATCACAAAATACCGAAAAAGATTTTGAATCTATTTGTGTTTCTGTGATTGACAACCTAAACATTTTGAAATCTGTTTATAATAAACAAATAACGAGGAAATAAGCAAGAATCTTTCCGCTTGTGCGGACAAGTCAATGATTTTTATCATCAATCATATGATCCTGGACTACAACAAAACTAGATGACGCAAATAGTATCTACTAATACAATCAGAGAATATACTTGTTGTGGAAGAACAGCTTTTTGACCCTGTAAAATATTTATCAACATTTTGGATATTTGTGCTCTAAATGCATATGGATTTTGTGTTAAAAAATCCATATTGAAAGAAAATTTTTCGTTAACGAAGACGATCTTTCTTGCTACAGTTAGAAGATTTCTTTACTCGCAGTAATATGAACCTGATAGGCAAATATAAAAACCATAAATCGCATCTTCGAAGACGGGACATTAAACTGCAATACTTACAAATGCAACGGTTATATGCTCTTTAGATTTTTACAACACACAGTAATTCGTACGCCGGTTTCTCGGAAGATTACTTCAAGCATGCTTCTGGCAATCTTCCAACCCAGATTTTCTAGTGCATGAGCTATCTTGGGTAAGGCCAAACTCTTGGTGTCATAATTACACACAATTTTCTTCAAATTATTTAGAGCACGCGATATATCCTCGTATCTTGCCTTATCTGTATACGACTTTCTGGTCACCATACACAGCATAGATCGAGAACCATCGTCTAATCTAAGTACTCTTCCAACTTTAGGCTGCTGATTTTTTAACTCGTCCAAACGACCGAACTTCTTATAGAATACGGACGAGATTCCCTTAGTCATATTAAGGTTTTAGCAACACGGTGTGCTAGAGAGACTGTATCATCGTCATCATCATCATTTAAACACAGTTCTATTCACTGCCGGACATAGGTCTCCCTAAGTATTTTCCATGTATTTCTGTTTTGTGCTGTTTGCATCCAATTTTTGTCGATCCGTTTTATGTCATCAGACCATCTTGTTGGTGGACGACTTCTACTTCGATGTGCTTCTTGTTTCGGTCTCCACTGTATTATTCGGTGTGTCCATCTGTTATCCGACATTAAGGTCAGAGAGACTGTATGCGGAACACTAAAAAGATCCTGCTGATCTTCTGTGGTCACGCCGAATCTAGCACTCTTTATCTCTGCTTAATTTGACATAAATTCATTAAAGCTTAGTCGCGGGTCATCTTTAATCTGATGTTGAAGGATTCATGCTTTTTCTGTTTCCTTTGAATTAGCATAAGGTGTTAGATAATTTATGTGAACTACTTTGAGTTTACCTTTTGGCAACGTCTTAATTCGGTATATTACGTCATTTATTCTCTTTTTAATTTCATACGGACCTACCCATTGTCTTGCAGTTTAGAAAACAAGCCTAGAGGACGTTGTGGATTTTAAAGCCAAACAAGATTACCTACTTCATAGCTTTCATTCTTGCATCGAGAATTATATTGATCTTTCATTCTGTCACTGGCTAACTGAATGTGTTGTCGGGCAAGTTCATGAATGTTGTTCATTCTTAACTTCAGGCGGTCGACATAATCTTCGCTTGCAACATGTTCTTTATAGGATATATTTATTTCCATCATTCGTCTCTGAAAGTGGACTTGCAATGTCGATTGCTACCCTTTCCATAGGACTACCAACATTGTACTGTTTCATGGGTGCCCTCTTTTTACCAACTAGACCATTACTTGTTCCACACACTTCACATTTTTGGCACCATCTTCTTTCATCATCTTTAAAGTTCATCTTTAAAGTTCAATAGAACCGTTCCCAAACCTTTTGCAGAGTCTTTGTAATACCAAAGTCACCATCTGATGCACCGTCACGTAACTGACGCAATACTTCTCACACTTTACTTTTAGGTACAATCAACTAAAGCTTAGATTCTGTACCATCATCGAACTCAAAGGTTCTATACAGAAGATCATTTTTAGCATTAGGCAATTCCACTGGCTCCAGTAAGAACCGGCAATAAGCTAACTGTCTTTTAGAGGCATGCAAATTGGCCGAATCCTTCCTTCCTCCGAGTTTAATTAGTCATCCTTTCGCATAGCTTGCTAGCCAAGCTGCATTAAGTATCACAATATTGTGTTGTGAGCACATCTCTTTTATCTTTGTTACATTGGCTACTACATCCGCCAAACCCCTCATTATTATTAAATTGGTGCTTACCACAAAAGCCCACCTATATAATTTTTGCTTCAAATCCGAACAGAAAAACTGGCAGGTGTTTTTAAATGTCCGAAAATGTCGACAAAAAGTTAATGATATTATTTTTAATGTAAAAAATTTGTTTGTGAGGGACATAGAATAAATGCAGAGTCCGCTTTTTGCAGACATTGTTTGTTAGAACGACCATGTATAAAACATGTTATAAAACAGTAGGAATATTGTTTTCGTTTAAGATTTATTAATATAAGTATGATTTAGAACACAAATAACTCTTCGTATCTTATCAGAACTTATTAAAAAATTACACATAAAAGTTAAAAAATGTATGGGGTTACTATTACCCCCTTGGGTGTTTACGTTGATTTAAATAGCATGGTATTTTAAAGGTTATATTAAAATACTTTTACGATAATTAATTTTCACCTTCATTTGTGTATAGTTTGCAGACATCCTATATACTCATTAGCTGCTTTAAAATTTTCTCTCATGTAGACATTTATGCATTTAAATAATTTATACACCTAGTACTTTTATATTTAGACAAATTGCATTACCTACGTAACTTGAAAAAGTTTTTAGTGTCAAGTATGTTGGTTAAGTGGTAGTGCTAATCAGGTGTTAAGAATTTTTTAATTGTACTTTCAGTCAATTTCACTTCCGATGTAATATACTGAATAATTCTTTTAAGGCAAAAATTATTTTATAAAATAAATATTCCTCTAAACATTTTTTCTTTTTATTTTATTTTTTTTGGGCGTATTCCGGGTGGTCTGTTGGTATTGTTTCTTTTCTTTTGCAATCCTGGCAAGTCTCTTATCACCCATTCTATTAACGTGGTCTCTCAAAGCTTCTTTTCTAACTCTAGACCATTTTACATATTGGAAGAAATAAATTAAAGATTACCAACTAATGAAAATATACAAATTCTAATATCAGAGGTGAAACATGCAATTAAAAACTAAAAAGTTATAAAGCGCCAGGTCCTGGTTAAATTACAGATATTACCTTGAACAGATATTTGACTGTTGAATATTAGTTAGAAGACGGCACAATAAGAAGAAACCCATTTTACATCGTCTCGGCGTTATACAGAGAGTTAACACAAAAAACAAAGGCAAAGACATAACCAAAACGGCACTAAAGCCTATCTCCGTTTCTTTTGGTCCGATATTTGCGAATGAAGGCTTGATGGAAAGGGAAGGTGGTAACAAATGTGTTAAGACAACAAACAGACGCATAGACAATGCCAAAACGGCACTATATCCTATCGTCGTTGCTATTGATCGGATTTTACCATAATAGATGTTAAAAGAAAGGAGAGTAGTCACTAAGGCTAGCAGAGAAACAAACAAACAACATGACAACATTGCCAAAACGGCGCTATATCATATCTTTGTTGCTATTAGACCTATTTTGACGCTTGAAGGAAATTGGATTTCGTCTATTACAGTTCATCATCTCGTCATACAAATCGCCACCAAATCGACTACATTCTTTAACTATGCCCAAACCATCTAGCAGCTGTCATCGTAAAAAGATACTCCTTCAGCCTATCGCCTCTTCTCTTTCTCACTCTCTCTCTCTATACTTAACGTGCATTACTATACAGCACTATTATTCTTCTCTTTATTATTATCTTCTTTTCATGAAAATTATTGAATACAGATGTATCGTGAGTTGCATACTATATTTTATCTACGGCAATTCGGATAATACTTTCCACTGAACGTACATTACTGAACAAAGCTATTGTTCTATTTATGCATATCTATCATTTTTATGAACATGACTGAATACAGATGGTATTGTGAGTTGCATATTATATATTATCAAATGAAGTGTTTAAATTGACACAAATTAATTTTATTGTTTGTATAATATATGTATATGAACATTATAAAGCATTAATGACCTATTATAACCATTTTATGTATGTATATTAGAAAATTTATCGAAATTGGAAGAATATATTGAATATTTATGATGGTTGATGACACAGATAAAATCGACGTAATTTGTAAGCATTTATTCGAGATCTTATTATTAGAAAAAGATAAAATGGTAGTACGTATTTTTATTCGTGAACAAAGTAAATATAGATAAATATATTTAAAATAGAAAAGGTAAATATGATATAAACGACAGGGTGTTATAATCACCATTATTTTTGGGTTAATGATTGTAATTTTCATTTAAAGTGGGGGTATTTAGTTGTTACCTCTACATCAGGAACAGTGCTTTCATAAGAGCAAACAATAAGCTGTCCAACAGATACCAATCTCAACACAAATTAGGCAAGAGGATATTCCCTCTAACGCCCTTATGGCTCATATCTTTAGAGTTTACACATTTACAGAACTCTTACAGAAGAGTTATTTTGTTAAGACCAAAATGAAGATCACGTGAGATTTGTACTTCAGACTGAAATAAAGTGGCTATTTTAAGGGAACTGTTTAAAAACATTTATGGAACTGTTTGATACTCTTAGTAATTTTTTAAGCGACAAATCTGAAATGTAGAACCTCTTAACAATCGATGGTAAAGCATTTGTGAGCTATTTTGCCGATATCTTTAAAAAACTCTTCTTCTTCTTCTACTTTTTGTAGATCTTTCGATCTGTTTAATTCTGAAGCTTCCTCTGGTTAATTTCTTGGGAGGTAGATTGCCAACTATCCCTCCATCTTTTAGGTGGTCTTCCGGGGAGTCTTGAACCGAGCGGATTGTTTTCTAGAGCAATTTTTGGGAGTCTATTCTCATCCATTCGTCTTACATGGTTGTACCACATCCTCTTGCGCTGTCTTCCCCATCTTACAATATCTTGAATTTTGCACTGCTCTCTAATGTTTGTATTTCTCGCTCTATCTCTTCTTGTTTTCCCCATTATTGTTCTTAGGGTTTTCATTTCGGCAACCCTTAGCATCTGTTTCGTTTTGTTAGTATCTTCGCGCACTTCTATGCCATATGTCATGGTCGGTCGTATGCAAGTCTTATAGATTCTAATTTTACTATCTGTGCGCATATACGGATTTGACCAGACTATCTCCCGCAGACATCCTGACAGTGCAGATGCTTTGTTGATCTGACTCATCAGGTCCTTTACTGGGTCGTGGGTGCTTGATATATCTATGCCCAGATATCTGAATTGCATCACCTATTCTATGGGGTTGTCCTCAACCACTAACTTACATCTGAGCGGATCTTTTGCTATTGTCATACATTTAGTTTTGTTGGTAGAGATGTTCATATTTAGTAGTCGGCTTGTTTGAAAGAACTGAAATAGCTGCCTTTGGAGATCATCTTCTGATTCGAAAAAACTAAATATATTAAGTAAACAAATCTTCAAGGAACAAATTAAACTATTATCGGTGCAAAAGCTGAAATATTGATTTCAATACCCATATTGAGTTATGTCAGTTTGAACAGTTTCATTGGCTCCAAAATGTGAAGTAACTGATACCGCTTTACTTGTTATTGTTTTAAACTAAGTTACCAATATGGATGATGTTATTGGATTTGTCTGATGTATCAAATATGAAGTAGATGAGTCAGTTAAAACTTTATTTACTATAAAATCAGCCATGGCATGGCTTTGAAAACAGAAATCAAATACCCAAATTCAATCAAATGTGCAAGAAAATTATTGCTAATTAATTTGTATACTTTTAAAAAAAATTAACTTTTTTTCCATTGTAACTTGAATCACAAACCCTATTAAAACAAAAAAAAAATGAAGAATTAAAAAAAAATCTTCAAATTTTTTTAAATTTGATCCTATGCCTATAAGTAGATAACAGAAAAAATTTTTTGCAGTAAAAAAAATTGGACAATACAGGGTTAATTAAAAAGAAAAGAATATTTATGAATAAATGGAGAAAATACAGTATTGTGCAAATTAATGGAATCATAGGCTGTTTTAATGAAAAAAACAGTTTATTTAGTAAAAAATTATATTTTGACAAAACTATAAAGGTAAACTTACATCATTTAGTAGGAAATATGTCACCCTTTGGCAGCAATTACTGCTTTTACCCGTTTTGGCATAGATTCTATGACTTTCTGGCAGTTGTCAGATATCCTTTCATCTCGATACCAAACCTGAATGGCCGCTTCTATCATTTTTGTTTTAGTGGCGCAGTCGATTTTTCGCAGTCTAGCTTTGCAAACGGCCCATAAATTTTCAATGGGGTTAAGGTCGGGCGAATTACCGGGCCAATCTAAAACATTAATCTTCTTATTTTTGAAAAATGCCATCGTTTCCTTTGATTTGTGACAGGGAGCAGAGTCCTGTTGAAGAATCGCTCCTCCTTGGGGTTGACATTTTTGGAGTTGTTTGTCCAAATACTTTTCCAACATGGATTTGTATTTTTGGCCGTTCATCATGCCTTCAAATGGCACCAAAGATCCAACCCCCATGTATGGAAAACATCCCCAAAACATTTTCTTGACTGGATGTTTTACGGTTTGATCAATATGAGATGGTGTAAGCTTTTCATTGTCAGACTTCCTGACGAATTTCGACCGCTGTCCCTGAACTATAAAGTGGGTTTCATCTTTAAATAGGACTTTTTTCCAGTCGCCTACAGACCAATTAGAGTATTTTTTTTTGGCCCACAATAGCCTTTGTTTCTTCATTCGTTCAGTTAGAAGCTGTTTTTTCTGTGGACGAATTGCCCTTCTACCATTCTCCAAAAGTCTTCTACGAACAGTTGAGTCATGAATTACTATAGCTGATGCTGCTAGATTTTGTTGTAGGTCTTGGCTTGATTTTCTTGGGTCCAATTTGCTCTTTCGAAGTAAAAATCTATTATCTGCTGGTGTTGTTTTTCTCTTTCTTCCACATTTTCCTAACCTTTTCACATCCACTGATCCCGTTTCTCGTTTACGCTTCAAAATTTTGCTTACTACCCCCTGACTCACTCCACACGTTCTAGCAATCTCTCTTTGTGACATACTAGTGTGTTCACTCAACGTGACAATCTTTTCACGCTTCCTAGGCATAATATTCATGTTGGAATAAAACCAAAAATAACACAAAATAGTACAAAAACCCCCAAAACAACACAAGCTTGGTAAGAAATGACCTAAAACACACTCAAGCATACCAACACACAGTAAGGTTATGTTTTCAATGCTTGGTCAGCTGTCAACTGTGTAGATAGTGTTGCCAACTGTGAATATTGAAAAAATGAAAAAAAAATTCACAGTGATTCCATTAATTAGCACAATACTGTACTAAAACTATAATTTTAAATACTGTAGTAAACATTTGAATCATTTGTGGTATGTATTTAATATAGTTGTAGAGTTTTAAAAACAGCTATTTATTTGTGTTCAAAACATGAACTTTATTCTTATACGATATGACATAATATGACATAAAAAACTCTTATTTTTATATCTTTTAAATTTGATACATAGCATGTTCCATCAAACTAGGCTAAAGATGCTGCGTAACGATCTTACATAATCACTGCGATTCATAATTTAAGTAAATATTATAAATTTTTATTCCATAAATAAGTCAAGTTAGATATTAGATAATTCCTTTTTATTGTGCTGAGAAGTCTGTTCATGAATTTAAAAATGAATATATTATATTGATATTGGTGTCTGATTTTAATCAAAAGTATCCTTTAACCTACGTTACATCACATTAGAATAATACAAGATGTTCTAACCAAGTAGGATTGATCCTGGCCTCGGTCCTTATTAATTAATAAAAATATATGAACACTTCTTTTATTCAGTGAACTGAGAAGTGAAATTCACGAATTACAGAAAAACCTACAATAGCATTAGGGCCGAAGTTTGAGCGTTTTCTTTCACAAATTCGACAGAGCTTTATTTATATATTTTTTGTATTTTAACCTTGGTTTAGAAACTTTAGCCACGTAATTATATACAAACATTAGTATTCATTCATACTGCTGAAATGTTGAAAACTCTTAAAGTAACATTTGCGAAAACTTTGAAATCACTTGAAACATCAAGCTCGAAAAGAATTCGATATTCCATATAAAATTTTAGGAGCTCAACAAGTTAGAGCGAAAGATTGTTTGCAAAGCCTTAAAAACTGTCGTCAGAGGCACTGGTATTGTTTTTGGCTGATTATTGGGATAGTAAAAATTTTCTCACAATTATCCAAAACAAGAAAATATTTTTATCCGTTAATCGTCAGTGCTAGTCGTATCAAGTTCACAATAATTACATTAAAAAAAAAGTGATAGAAACAGATACACGAATTGTTTTTCACGCTCATAAAATTGCATCTGGATCAAGGATGTTAATTAGAGCTTCGGATACTAATGTTTAGGTGATTTTCCTGGGAAATATGCAGAAAATTTGACAATCAGGAATTTGACTACCCTCTTCACCAACTAAAAAGTTGCATAACCCATAAATTGATTGCATCAACTGCATTGATTTGGCTCTGAATTTTTAAAATTATGTCAAAGAAAGACACTCTCAAAACGACGGATGATGATGGCGAACGTAGCGTAGGCAATAATGAAAATTTTAGTTCCGATGAATCAGAAATAGAATACAAATCACTAATTGGAATCAATGTTTTACAAATCTTATATTTATATTTATGGATTAGAATAATAAAAGTTTTCTACTGAATAAAATATCTTTATAGTAATTTTTTAATTATTATTAATTAATTAATTATTAACTCTTGTTTTTTATCATTTTTAGCATACTTATTACCCATCAAATAATTTTTATCCATTAAACAAATCGGTGAAAGCCTTTCTTATAATAGGATCTTATACTATAAATTAATGATAATAAAGGAATGGCAAGAATATAATAAATTGAATTAAAATGATATGAATGAAAAAATTATATAATAGAAAACTAAGTCTAATGGTTCGTTTTTACTGTATTCTTAAAACCCAGAAAAATTAACGTAATTATACAAATTTGTAGTGAAAATGAATCGTTGCAAAACCCCTTTATAATATTCCTCTTTATTTTAATGTAAGATGACTGAAGAAAAAGAAAAGAAAATGTGTTTTATTTCTTTAAACCATGGTGTTTTCTTAAAAAAAAACTTATAAGGCCTAAAAGAAAGTTTGTTCCAAAATGTTTAGTTAATATTGTTTATAACTTTTTATTTTCCATTTTACCATTAAAAGTAATAGAAATAAAGTTGTAAACAATTTAATTTGCTACAAATAATATTTTTTTAAATTTTTTTGTAGGAGTACTAGTTTACGAGATACAGCGCGAAAACCATTTCCCCCTTTTTCCAAGATGGCAGCCGAGGGACAAGGTTGGCGACCACATAAAGATTGACCCACAAGAAGTTATTTCTATATAGACTGTGATTAGGTGTACGCCTGTTGAAAATAAGGGCATTATTGGTTTTTTTATTGAACAATAAAATATAAACAAAAAGAAGAATGATGGAAAATGCACGAGAGTGTGAAAGATATCGATAAAACCTTAAGTATAAAGAATTCCAACCCTACGTTTACAAAATTATAAGATCGCGAGCAATATGGCATTTAAATTACAAAATCCTGAATGGGCAAAAAAATTATTAATTTAAAGTTAGTACTTAAAATTAATTGAATGATGATGTCGAAATTGTGACTATTATTTAACAACGTAGTAGAAGTAGAGAATACTAATTAAATGACTGTTTTAACAAAGAAAAGGAAATTCATTTAATAATAGGTTTCTATTCGTAACGCATTTTATGCGAGAAACATGCCATTCAAGATGACTTCCTAACCACAACGAACAAGAACCCAAATTATTTCCTGGTTTTTGCACCTAATCTGACCTCCCATTAATAAATTAATACATCTAGCAATAGCTCCCTCGACGAACTAGGAGAAAGCGTTACATAACCCCTGAAAATATTGTATCACGATGAAGACCGTATGAGAAATATAATTAAAGAAAGTGAACTCAAGTGCACAATAATAGATGTTTCAATGACCTTTCAAAGACCGTACTCAACTCTTTCACTCTCGTCGGCAGCAGACGCACTGGGTCACGGCCGTTATGGTGAATTATATCATCTTAAACTTCTTCAAATCCCCACGAACTCCCTCTCCGAGTGACAGTTATCAACTGTGGGTGATTCTCTAATGGTCGGTATAAATTAAAGATACAGGGGATGATGGAGCGCAATCACTCGCAGTACAAGGTTATCGCACACTCGCGATCCGGAAAAGATGTACCCAAAATTATTTGTAAGTAAATTCGTTAGTCGATTGTTCATTGTTAACGTTCTTTGATTTTAGGCGGTGCTGATTCTGGCCTTGCACGTTGCCTTGAGCACTGGAACATTCGGAGGAGGAAAAGAACAGTATGTATCAGTTTTTTAATTAAATATTCGTTAATTTTTTAACTTTAAAAATTTTAAAATTTAGTGCAGTACAAAAAGGTCTTAGCATACATTAATTTAAACTATTCTTGAAATTAATTACAATATAATATATGAAGTCTTGAAACTCTTTAAATAATACAAACCATTAACTATTTATACTATTTTATTTAAATTGTGTTCAATATCGTATAACAATTTTGTTTATATTGAAATTTCGGTTGCACCGAATGAAAATCTTCTTCCTTTGTTTTCAAGTAGATATTTAAGTCTTTTTTTTTCTGACTGTAAGGGCGGTAGTGTTCTAAGTCTCCTTTTTAAATAATCTTTGTATTTCTTCTGCCAACTCTTAGTATTTAATATTTAAAAAAAGTTTCTTCTTTTCTATTTATTTAAAAAAAATACGGTTATTGTTCTTCTTTTTTCTTTTATGTAGACATTAAAGCCTGTTTTTTCTTCAATATTAGTCTCCTAAAGTGTTTAAATTATCGCACCATCTTCTTCTTAGTCTGCTCATACTTCTTCGTTCATTTGGTAACTTATCTCGTGCTGTTCGTACTATCCTATCCTTTGCCATTCTACCAATGTGTTCGTTCCACTCCTGTTTCTGTTTTGTTGCCCATCCATTTACGTCTTCTATATTACATGCTCTTTTTATGTTTTCGCTTCTCTGCCTATCCAATAGATTTTTCCCTGATATTCCTCGGAGTATTTTCATCTCTGTTGTTTCTAGTAGTCGTCTCGTTTGAGATGTGTCAGATCTTGTCTTTGCTGTGTATGTTAATATAGTTCTAATTGCTGCTTTATTAATTTTTGTTTTTTTGTCTTGTCGTAGGTGTTTGTTCTTCCAGATTGTGGCATTAAGAGATCCCCGCTTACTTGCTTTTAAGCTTTGTTGTTTTACTTCTTCAACATTTCCGTAACTAGTTATATCTATTCCCAGATATCTTTGCTTCCTGCTTCATTATTTTCCCATAAATTTCGATTTTACATCGTAGAGGGAATTTAGATGTTGTCATACATTTGGTTTTTTATGCTGATATTATTATATTGTATTTTTGGCTGTTGTATTGAAGATGTGTGTTAATCTTTGGAGCTCGTCTTCTGTCTCAACGATTTATGCGGCGTACTCTGCATAACATAATATTTGGATCTGTTTGTTGCCTATTCTGTAACCATGCGTACTGCTTGTATTATTTAGTCCATTATTATATTAAAGAGAAGTGGGCTTAACGAGTCACCCTGTCTGACTTCTCTTTGTATTGATATACACTGTGTTAGTTTTCCATTTATCTTTGCCTGTATTCAATTATGGAAGTAGATATTTTCGATGGTTTGTATAGTATAGATTGGTATGTTTCTTTCATACAGTAGGTGTAAGATGTCTTCGACTTGGATGCGATCGAAAGCCTTTGCCAGGTCTATAAAACACAGATATGCTGGTTTATTGTACTCTATGGTCTTTTTTGTGATTTGTCTTGGTACAAATATGTCGTCTACTTAGACGACAGATTCCAGATCTGAATCCTTGTTGTTCATCTGATAAAGTTGTTAGTTTATTGATTTTGTTGGTTAGGACTTTTGTGGTAAGCGTAAGTGCGGTGTTCAGTAGGTTTATACCTCCATAATCGTTGGAGTTTTCTTTATCTTCTTTCTTGAACATTGGTATCAATATGCTGTTTCTCCCTGCGTCTTGTATCTGACAGTGCAATATTAGTTTTTGTATAAGTTTTATCATCTCTAGGTTTACACTTTCCCCTCCGTGTTGGTTATTTCGTCTGGACCTGGTGACTTTTTATTTTTGAATGAATTTATGGCTATCACTACTTCCTGAAAACTGATTTCTATGTCGTGTCTTAATTCAGGTACGTTATTGTGTTGATTATTATTTTTCTTTCCTTTAAACAGTTCCGTCGGGTATCTTTTCCATTCGTTTGCTGGCATGTTATTGTATTATCGTTTATTGTTATTAGTGTCAATTTGCATTCCTTCGCTTTTTTCTATTGATTGCATGTATTTTGTTTTGTTTTAGTTCTCATACTCGATCCAAACTAATTTCATGTTTTGGTAGATATTTTTAATAATTTTTTATGATATCCAAGAGAACTCCTTTATTACACAAAAAAATTAACTGACAAGTACCACGTGTTAAAAAATCGAGCAGGGAGACATGTAGTTCCTAAAGTAATTAAAAATCTATCCATTGTCATCGACCTAGAGTCACAACATAATCAAAATGTAACATTTGGAATGCTGTAAATCCATATATGGAGATCTCATAGATAATTTTATTGTTACATAGCTACAATTACACAAGGCACTGAGGATGATCTGTTCAGATCGAAAACGTTATGCTAGAACTTAAATTTTGACGACACTTTTTATAAAGTTTTAACTATTTGTTTTTTTATACGACAATACAAGTGTGAAGTGTTTTAACTTCTGAGTTTTTTTTTAAACGATGGCATACAGCCAACTACGTGGTTTTTCCCGTTAATTTTACAAAAAATTTATTACATATTTAGGTTAAGTAAAAGTCTATCAAATATATAACCGTTGATTTATTTTGTTCTGACGATTTTATTGTTCATCTGTCAAACTTATCCTTTGATTTATACATTCGTGCCCAATTTTAGTTGTAAGTTTCAAAATGATATTTAATCCTAGGATGCATGACTCGACCGTTCTTGGTAAACAGGTAAAATGGGTAACAAATACCCGACTAGTATATTAGCTTCTATTGAGCAATTTTTTTAATAATACATTAAAACAGATAAAAGTACAGAAACCTTAATTTAACAGCATGAATCAGTTTCTCTTCTCTTTGTCAACCATTTTTCATCCATTCCTGAATGTAGGTCTCTCACAATTGCTTTCATCTTTCTCTATCTTGTGCCAATCCAATCCACTCTTTTCCTGCCACTGCTCTTATGTCGTCTACTCATCGTTTTTGAGGTCTTCCCATGCTTCTTGTTGTCGTGTCTCCATTCTAGAATTCTCCATGTCCACCTATTGTCATTATATCGGGATATATGACCTGCCCAGCGCCATTTCATTTTTGTAATTTCTTCCACAATATCTCTAATCTTCGTTCTACGTCTTATCTCGGTGTTTCTAATCTTGTCTCTCAGTGATATTCCAAGCATGATTTGTTCCATTGCTCTTTGCGTTGTTTCTAATTTTTTAGCAGATTTTTTTGGGTGTTTTCAAGATATATTTGATTAGACATATTCAACATTTTCTATGGTATGATTTTGTATTATTATATTTGTCTGGTCTTGGCTCAGTATTTTTCTTTTACTGTAGTGCATTTTTAAGTCTACCGCTCCTGAAACTGCATTTAATTGTTGTAACATCTCATTTAGTTCTTGGATATTATCGGCTATTAAAACTATGTCATTTGCGAATCTCAAGGTGGTATGATCCGTCGACGTTGATACCCTTGTTCCATTCTAGTTTCTTAAAAATGTCTTCTAGAGCAAGCGTAAATAGTTTGGGAGAGATAATGTCTCCTTGTCTT
Source organism: Diabrotica balteata (assembly GCA_918026665.1). Taxonomy (NCBI): domain Eukaryota; kingdom Metazoa; phylum Arthropoda; class Insecta; order Coleoptera; family Chrysomelidae; genus Diabrotica; species Diabrotica balteata. Next base: position 147,338,664 of record OU898281.1, read on the forward strand.
ACTCCCAGTTGTAGTCTTATGGGATTAGTTTTTGTGCTTTCGTCCGTCTTTATCTGCATAGTGCCATTTTCATATATGTTTTTAATTATGTTAGTGTATCTTAAATCTATACGTGGGTTTTCTAGAGATTCAAGTACTGCCCATAATTCGATGGAATCGAAGGCTTTATGGAAATTGACGAATGCCATATGAATTGGAATATTATGCTCGGTGCATTTTTCTAATAGTGTTCTTACGATGTGCAAGTGGTCTATGGTACTAAAATGTTTTCGATCCTTGTGGATATTCTCGTGTAATTTTCAATTTTCTAATCCATTATGTCAACACATCTTTTTCTTTTATTATAGAAATTTATAATTTCTGTTTTATTATTATGTCATTATCAATACCACAGCTTAATTATTTTTTTTTGGGCATGTAATTCACCAGTATAACATCTCCGCAAAATCCAAAACAAGAAGAATGTACAGGCCTTTCCTTGTTTACTGCAGTACTTCCAAGTGACAATAATTTTGCAAACAAGTCAACATTTGTACAAAATTAACCAATTACTGGATTTCTGGAACTATGACGTATTGAATTTCTTCACATGGCCGTCTTCCAACATATGATTTTCATTATTAGCATCTCCACTTTCTGATTCCAATAACCAGAAGAACTTAATGCCGTACTAGGCTGACTTAATAGGCATATATTGGATAAATCCACATCTATTGCGGCAGCTAAGTAATTGTTAATCAATTGTTACATCAATGTTTGGTGTCAATACAGTTTTACACTGATTTATAAACATATCTCATAATAAATTGGTTGTTTTATCATCGAATCGTAGTAATCTTTTTATATCTATTTACAGATATAGATGCAAGCTTAGTAAATATGATTACTTACTTATGAACACTTATCCAAAAATATTTCATTAATTAGAACGTCCCAACTCTTTTCAACACTAGCCCTAAGCATTATTCCTAAAAATGCATTTAGTTCGTCATTTTAAATGAATTGTCAAGTTTTGTTCTTGAGAGAACAAGCACGGGAAGATTTGCGCAGATAATGATTCTGTTTCGACAGGAGTAAATATTTTACCTTTGCATCGTAACCTCGGAATACATGCTACTATGTTGGGTAAGGCATACTTTCCTGATTTTCTTACTGTATTTGTAAACCATTCTCCATCATTTGGTGCAATCATCACTTCACCACTTGATACGAAATGTAATACTTCCTCTTCGTCGTCGGTTTCACTAAAAATGTCTTCTTCATCCGACTCTGGTGCATAATTAGTGTCAGATTCCGTAGACTCAAGAATAACGTTTAGTGCATCTCCAGATTTTCAAGAAGACTCATCACACATTTTTGAGTCATTTCTTCGAAATCAGCGTCTGATGGATTTATTTATCATTTTTTGCTAGTTGAAGCCATAACTAACATAACGAAAATCATCCTTCTGTAGTTCACATAAGGTAAACTTACCGATTATTCCTGGCTATAAAACTGTAACTCATTTACAAAACACATTTAAATAAAAGACAAGTTCTTAGTTCGCACCACAATAACATTTGGCACAATTATTCGAAAATAGACCTGAACGAATAGATAACAGGAACACAGAAGATTGTTTATGCAAATAGCTCGAATGAATCCAAAGTAACCATCTTATATAAAAGATGCAAAAATTACCCATTTTATAATATTTATTACTTACGCGTACATGTCATTTACCTTTTAGTAACAATTTTAGTATTTGTGTCTGTGTGTAATAAAGAATACACTAAGTCATAACTAACTATATTCAAAATCATATGAAAAACTTGATATGTAAAAACGATTTGGGTCGAAAATACCCAGGATATAATTCCTAGATTTAAAAAGTTTTTTCTGTAGTTTTTTGGTTTTTATCGCCTTTTCAAAATGGCAGGATTATTTGCATTGGTTCTCCATTTTCCAGGAATTTTATTGTGTTTTTAATTTTGTTAATTGATACTGTTAGCTTTTCCATTCTGGCTGCTACACAAGATTTCAGCAGTTGATGTGGCATTACATTTTCACTAGCATGTTTTCTATTCTTCAGCTTTTCAGGTGTTTTTTTAACTACCTGGTTTGTAGCCAATTCTGGCTACAACTTGGAACTTACCGTTCTTTGTCCTCTATAAAGTAAGAAATTCCTTTTGTAGACCATTTCTTTTGAGAAATATTCTCAACGATCATTGTTGACTCTCGAATATGTGCTTAATTTCTTTTTGTTTTTTAATTGTCGTATGCTTGTTATGTCTTAGTTGACATATATTTCAAATAAGTTTATTTCCTTTTCCTAAATTTTTTGTTCACTTTTTCACTCGTTTTCATTAAAGTTTAAGGGCAGAACAGAACAAAAAAGTTTTTTCACCAAGAACTTTCTTCGTTAAGAAGTATATTCCGTCTAAACTTTTCCCTTCTTTCGTTAAATCCATCACTTTCTGTGATATAACTATATGTACCTGCTTTAAATAGAAAAAATTTAAAAATCCAAAAGAATTAAGTTCAAAACGTTTTTAGACTCACATATACCTAAACATTTAAATAAAATTATGTTGAAAAATTACAGAACTAATGTACTTAGTCACAATATAAAATTTAGGTTATAAAATATTCGTATCAGAAACAAAAGAATTGGTTGTGAATTCGTTACTACCAACTTAAAACGACATAACGTTAGATCTTAAATGATAACAATGTAAAAGTAATAGTATACAAAGTTTTAAAACCTGCAAATATCTGTTTGGTTTTTTCAGCTGTTTGGTTTCTTCACTGTAATATATTCTTTAAAATATTTTCTTAGAATACATATTTTCACTATAACAAAATTACTTAAAACACAATGTTAATCTTATGCAACATTGTAAAAGGTAATAAAATGGTTATTGTTAACATATTTCTTAATGCTTTCTTTGAGATAAAGAGAGGCATTTGGCAATATAAAAACACAGTAAAACCGCCTGAGAATAGAATAGAAGTACTTTCCCATTGCATTTACGCTTTTGCAAATAACGTAATATCCTGTGAATTTATTAAACGCATTATTTTTGATTGAGCATCTGTTTATAACACTTTCTCGATCTCTCACCAGATGCCTAACCTCGTCTTTATATTAGCTAACAATTATTAAAAATTTAATTGATACACATTTTAATTGGCGGTTTAATAAAAATAGCTTTTATGCGTACCTGCGTTTTAAATTTTGATTGTGTGCCAATGGCTACTTTCTTTTTTTATATTGGTTTGAACCCAGAAGAGTGTGGTGTTTTATGGCGGCAATTAACCATTAGTCTTTATGTTTGGTTGCTACTATGCATGACAAATGATTCATTTAGTTTCGTTTATTCAAACTATTAGAAACTACATACTTCTTGATTATTTGCCAATAATTCGTCTTTTAGTAATATGCTTTCCAACTTTTAACTGTTTAACACTCGGCTCAAGTGATTTTTAAACAATATTTGTATTATTTTCAAAATCCCTGAGCGTGAAAAGTGTCCTTGTACAATCCTGTATGTATACTAATATTCATATGTAGACGGCGTTATGCATCACTAGACCAAGCGCCAAAAATTGATTTTCACATATTTGACTTCAAAGTTTTAACTCTATTAATATTCAGTATATGTGTTGGTGAAAAACAAGCCCTGTTAAGTCCTGAACAAGTGAAACTGAGATAATGGGGTATTTCTATTTTTACGCAAATAATATTGTTTATAATCCTCTTCTTTATTATTTTACTACTTCTGCTATGTTCTCACGTTGTTTTAAAGTGATTTTAGTAAAATAACACAAATAATTAATCCAAAATTGCAAATTATATTTTGGACATATTGAAATTTGTTTTAAAATGATGGACTTATTAATGTTTGAAATAATTACTTGGACTTATTGTAATTTGATTTAAAATAGTTTTATATTGTTTACAGATGCGAATTAAGGTTAAAAAGTCATGTTTGTTGAAAATAATCTTTATTTTTAGAGAAAAATGTTAACAAAATTAAACACAATATGAAATATTGTGAAATTGATATAAATTCTAATCTAAGAATCTAATACTTCTTCGATTTCTGCTCCTCCTATATCTATGAAATCTTGTGCATTATTTTCACAACCAGTTTCATTTCCAGATTGATCTGAGGTGTTATTAGTAAACAGTATATTTTTATAGAATTTTAATTCTTCAAAATTTTGAAATTGGTCTCCGAAGTGTTTCGTAAGCAAAGTTTTGACATCTTTTATTTTACTGGCATTAGCAGTGTTTCCTTGTGTTAACTGCTGCAGTTTCTTCTCAGTTAAACCTTTTCCAGGCTTCAGAAGTGTTTTTTCCTTACCCATGTCGTTACTATATATTTCGCCTTGGGACCGTGCAAGTTCGGAACAGCGACACCTGGTGTCGTAAATCAGTAAAATTTACTGCGCTTTCATGTTATATCGAGGTTACCGGATAACTGTCAAGGACGTAGCCCCAAAAAAGAATAAGAAGAAAAAGTAAGATTGAGGTAATGTCGGTTATGTTATTAAAAGCATTAAAAGGTAAACGTTGTTGGTAGTGTAAATACAAATAAATATATTATTAAATTACAGCATTACTGTTAATATGGATGCAATAATAAAAACTGGATTTGAGAAAGTAAATCACCAAATAACTTTTCAACCAAGCACTGAGTCAAAGGGAAAAGCTTTAGTAGTGGCAAATGTCAAAAAATAATGGAAGAATTATGTGGAAGAATTAAGAAAAATAAATTACCATAAATAATTCTAATGCATAAATTAGCAAGTTAAGCCCATGATATCATCATATTGGTTTGAACAATTAATTCTATCCCTGTAAACTTTTGGACAGCGAATATATCTTAATGCATCTTCAGAAAAACTTAAACTTGATGCATTTTTGTAAACTTCAAAAAAATAAAATTTAAACATTAAACTTTATTTTTGTGTTAAAATTCTAAGTGAAGGTTCTGAAACTAAAATTTACACTTAAAAGTGAACTTTTATTTATTATTTATTTCATACTGATTTAAAATCGGGCGCAAGAATAATGCTAATTTAGGTTATGTTACTTATGCTTTTTTATTATATAAATCCACTTTTCTCTTTGTAGTAGGTAGCTTTGTGCTTCGAAGTTGGAAACGAATAAAACTTAAATTGACAATTTTTTGTTGTATTTTTACAATTTATAACACAGCATTTCCTAAATCCCATTTTCTTCAGTGACAGAAGGTGTAAATAAACAAACGAATATGACAATTGATAATATGAATTTATGAAATCTATGAAATTTGCAGTAAATAATGCAAGATTTCTCCGCTACTCGCGCACGATCGTTTCTCGTATCCTCTCCAAGTACTTGCACGTCGCCAATATTCTGTGGTAGCTTGGTTATTATAATTCTTTTGCATTTCTTAATTTGAAAATGTCAGGCTTGTGTTGATTTTAGAAACTCTTTGCACTGCTCTTTAAAGTCATAATCAGGAATATCTGCCATTAACCGATATATAGTCGGATGCTGTCGCATTATGTCTATATATTGTAAAGGAACTACAATTTTTTGTAGTCTGACCACAAAATTACTTGTTTTGCAGAAGTAAATTTTCTTCAATGTATTTCTTAAGACAACTCCCTACTTCCTGGGCTCCCCGACCAGCTTCACCTTCTATCCAAACATAAAAATGACCTTTGTTATCCTTGCCGCTATGGATACCAAGATTGTGAATACATAATTGACGCTTTTAATATACGATATTTATTGGAATTATGGGAAGGGGAAGAGTTTTTTCTAAATCAAAACAAAAGGTTTTCACTTCTGGTTGATCGTTGCTCATCTTTAAGTCTAGCTTGCTTCTAGATTGTGCATTTTCAGCTTTTTCTAAGTACATTTTTTTCATTTTTTTGTCATTTTTTTTTCTTCCTTTAACTTGCCTAATTTTTCGTTATCTGCGCAATTTTTTATTTCTAATTCAAAACAATCACATCTACTACAAGTATCTTTTTTCAACTTTTTTCTTTGAAGATTAAATCGTGTTAAACATATTTTTTTGTATAACGAAAATTTAATGGGATCATTGTCTGCTTCTTCAATATATAATTCATACATTTTACTAAATATTGTTTCTTCTGTTAAGTATTCTCTTTCTGTGTTAGCTTTTCTGTAATATGACTTGTTCTTAGGGAATTTCGTTATGTGCTCAATTACTTTCTGTACACAATTATCCTTAATGTTGTTATGACCTCCACTTTGACCACGACAATTTCGAACACCCATTGGACATTTCATAGCTTTCTATGCTGCATTGACTTTGCAACTTGATATTCTCAAGGTCTGTAAAAAGAAAGGTTTACACACTGTCACAGCGGATATTGTGTATATCCTTGTAGTATTTCTTTTGTTGCTGATTTTTGTTCTTTTACGCTGTTGGGACTTCGGAAATAGTTGAACAAATTATAGCTCTCTTAATTTTATAGAAAAAGTTAAGCAATAACTGACTCTACTTCTTAACCTAAACGCCTCAACAAGTTATTGTCAACAACATTTATGTACGTATGTTGCCAAATATTCGATTTACAATAATTAAAACGCTCACTAGAGGCGCTTGGTCTATTGATGCAAAACTATGACACAAAATTAGTCGCTTGGTATAGTGATGCAAAACTCAAAATCCAGAATAAGAAGAAAGGCACTTGGTCTTTTTAGATATATCTGGCTAACCGATACTAAAAGACTAATGAGATTTATTCTGTGGGTAGTTTATGCTATTTCCCTTCAAAAAGCGCCACAATCTACAATTTGAGAAAATGTTAATAAACAAAAAAAAAGTTTTATTTTCGTACTTTATTTTTCTAAGAATTGCTAACTTTAGTGATCTGATCTACTTCTGGACGACATTATAGTTATAAATATAATATAAAATATTATTCTACCTTCTTCTTTTTTAAAAGCCGCCTCCCAATCGAAGGTTGGATAACATCATCACGATCTTGCCTGTCTTGGCATAATTGCCTTCTTGTATCATCTTACAATTGTCTCTTCTTAATCTGCTGGTGACTTACACATATAGTCTTGTCTTTGCTCGTTTAAACAATATATTCACTATAACAAAATTATTGTTCTGGTAAAATTCAACAAGCCTGTCATCTCTTTCGTTTCTATAGCCTAGATTGTAGATTATTCTACTTTTTCATTCTCAACTTTTGCGTTAAATTGTGAATTGTGTAATTATAAGGGACGAAAATTATTTCGACTCTTCTTGTGGATAAGTCTTTGTCGTATTGCATACAACTCTGGAGTGTATGAAGTAGTAATTTGTTTAAATTTAAATTTTAAGGACGTATTTGGTGTGAGAATAGCTGCACCAACACCGTCCCATGATTTGGATGCGTTAGTGGATTTTTGTTTGTTTGGATCTCACTTTTTTGTATATACTGAGATTTGTATTAATATTGCGAATTGGTATTAACTAAGGTGAAAAGATTAGAAAATTTATTGGGAACACGTTATAGGTTTCTTCTAACTCTTCATAACATGATGAATCTAATCTTGCTATAAACAAAGTGTCTTGATGAGTAGTGCGCTTTTTATTATTAGGAGAATGAAATAAGAGACATAGATATATTTGCATCGTAAACTTGGGGGTGGTTCTCTTGTTAGGCATTATAAACTTTTTACTGGTATCGTTTGAAACGCGCTTGTAGCTATTCGTATATCTGTGTTTTGCTAGTAACAATCTTTCTCATTTTTTGTAGTCAATTTCCTAAATCTTTGGAAAAACTGCTTTTTTTCGTCGCTACCAATTAATGAAAAGCCCTTTTTCGTTTGCGCTTGAACTGGGGTACCAAACTTTTATTAGATTAGATATTGTTCATTAAACCATAATTTCTTTATTTTCAGTGTACACATCAGAGTTCACGTGCCTAGTCAAGAAGTCCATCATAAGGAAGTGATTAAAATTCACGATCATGGTGGCGGCGGACATGGGGGAGGTGGACATGGCGGAGGTGATGACGACCATCACGGCGGTGGTGGATTTGGCGGCGGATTCGGCGGCGGATTCGGCGGTGGTTTCGGAGGAGGTGGCGGCTACGGTGGCGGCCACGGAGGAGGCGGAGGATACGGAGGAGGTGGCGGAGGACATGGAGGAGGCCATGGCGGTGGACATGGCGGTGGAGTTTCACATACCATCATAATCAATGGTGGAGGTGGAGGCGATCATGGAGGTGGCCACCACGGAGGCGGTGGTGGTGGATACGGAGGAGGTGGAGGATATGGCGGAGGAGGAGGTTATGGAGGAGGTGGCGGACACGGAGGTGGTGATATCCACGGAGGAGGCGGCGGATACGGTGGTGGAGGAGGCGGATATGGCGGAGGACATGGCGGTGGAGGTGGACATCAAGTTATAACACTGCATGGAGGAGATCCGCTGCCAAGTGGAGGTATGTATAACTTGATCTTAGAAAATGCGCAATAAACAATTTATTATAAGTTATCTTGAATAATATTAATTACATAGTAATTTGTTTGAACAGGAAACTTCAGTTTATGTCTTATGCGTATATTTATCATGATTATAAGCAAGAATAATTGAAACAGATGTCTTAGAAGAAACCTACGATAGAGAGATATTATTCTATTTTAATACACTAAAAATGGCGTTACCAGTGAAGGTGACCTTTATCCCTTATTAAATTGTCCAATCCTACTTTCTTTTATCATTTTCTTTACTACTATCGTTTATATCATTCTTGTTAGATGATCTAATTAGGTACCTAAGTTAAAGTAAGCCCCTAGATATAAGAAATCGAAAACCATCAACGAAATAATGGATTGTAAGCTAGTGTAAGACCAAAGGGAAACAGAAAACAGACTTTTAGGGACTGAGTGAAAGATCGAGATGGAAATTGGTGTTCACATTATAAAAAACTTGCGAAATATAAATTTCATAGCCATGAGAATAAGGCTAAAATGGGTTGTTGTATTTAAGGTGCTCATTACGTTACTTAGTAATTTTTTCTGCAGCTTTATCCAATTTTTCCGATTTTTTTTTATGAACAAAAGAGATCAGTATTCCTTTCTAGTTCTAATTGAAAACTAGCTAAATCTTTATTTGTAAGTTTTGGTAAGATTTCTTTCTGTATGATAAAGTTACTTAAGAAAGAGGTTATTTAAAAGTCAAATAAGTATCTTACTATCAGGTGTCAGCTGTCTATTATCACGTCAGTACAGTAGACATGTTTCGCATTAAAGTCATATCCTATAATCAATCTTTTACCTTAATCCATCAACAAGTTTGTATGGCTCCTTTAGTACATGTCGAGAAGGGCAATAAAAGGTCTCAGCACTACCTGTATAATATTCTATGGCTAAGTTGACAACTTGACCTGAAACTCTGCTGTCTGATATCCCATTTAGTAAGTGTTAGTTTATTCTGAGATACAGGACTACCCGCTTTTGATACATTTTGTAGGTCTATTTTTATATGGTACATTTTATATACTCTGAATTTGATATATGATTCTCTAGTAAAATGTGTTTTTGAGATAAGACGTACAAATTAATATTCAATAAGATAAATGTAGTAAACCTTATTCCCCATTCAATTCTTCTACATTCCTTGCACAAGAAACAAACTCGGTCCCTTTATTACTACATGAAAGAAATATCTAGTCCAAAGAAAAGTAATGCGAAAAATGTAGTTATTTCTGATATTATATTAATAAAAATTATTTTTAGAACAAAATATCATAAAACATTTTTTTGTTTGTGTTCTAGGCGGTGGTGGATACGGAGGAGGCGGAGGTTTTGGAGGAGGAGGTGGATTTGGCGGCGGACACGATGATCACCACGGAGGTGGAGACTTTGGAGGAGGCGGTGGATATGGAGGTGGTGGAGGATTTGGAGGAGGCGGTGGCTACGGAGGTGGGGGAGGATTCGGAGGAGGCGGCGGCGGTGGCGGTGGTTACGGAGGAGGCGGCGGCCACGATCACCACGGAGGAGGAGGCGACTTTGGCTCCTCAGGATATGGCGGCGGCGGCGGATTTGGAGGAGGTGGCGGCTATGGAGGCGGTGGTGACCACCATGGAGGCGGTATTGATTTCGGCAGTAGCGGATATGGCGGCGGCGGTGGATTTGGCGGAGGAGGAGGTTATGGAGGCGGAGGAGGTGGTGGTCACGATCATCATGGCGGAGGAGGTGACATAGGAGGTGGATTCGGAGGAGGAGGTGGTTTTGGCGGAGGCGGTGGATACGGAGGAGGCGGTGGTGGTCATGATCATCACGGCGGAGGAGGTGGAGGAGGCGGCGGAGGTGGTTACGGCGGCGGCGGTGGATACGGAGGAGGCGGTGGTCATGATCATCACGGCGGAGGAGGTGGACGAGGAGGTGGAGGAGGTGGATTTGTTGGAATAATTCACGACCACCTCGGCGGAGGTGGCGGAGGAGGCCACGGTGGTGGCGGAGGATATGGAGGTGGAGGCGGATATGGAGGCGGTGGCCACGGCGGCGGAGGAGGACATGGAGGCGGAGGAGGACATGGAGGTGGAGGTGGACATGGAGGCTATGATTAAGCATCGAAAACATATGTAATACCTCTTTCAAAAGTCTGTTTATATTAAGTAGAATATTTAAGTGATGTGTTGTTGTTGAGAATGTCTGTTAATATTTTTATTTTGTAAATATTTTTTTATTTTTGTAATATAATTTGTTAAACAAAATATCTTATGTCTATATTCTTCACTAAAAGGTATGCAACCTAACAATCATTTTATAGATAAAGATTTTTATATTCTTGAAAATTCTAGATAATTTTTTCTCCTAATTTTTATACATTGTTGTCTTTATTTTTAATTCTCAAAGGACCAAATGGGATAAGAGCCAAAATACAAAAAATTTTAACTACATATTTTAAAGTTCTAGGTTAACTATGCTCCTCTGTCTATCAAACCATACATATATCTTTTTAAGCAATTCATTTATTTTCTGTTTGGATGAATGTGACAGTAATCTGACCATCTTTTTGTTCTCTATTTTCCAGTATTATATATTTTAACGTATTCTGGTTTATTTCTTGGTCAACATATCTCGAAAAATTCTCTATTCTTTTTATAGCATTCCTTATTTTTTTCTGTAATGTTTTAAGTACCAAATTAAAAAACATCAGAGATAAGGACTACAACAGGTGAACCTACATACTGACCTACAGATTCCAAAAAAATTCCAGATACCAGTGACTTCTTTATCACAAAGGGTAATATTAGACCTAATAGATAATAAAAGGTAATACTACCAAATATCTAAAAAAAGAATCAAGCTATGATTTTCCATCCGATTATTCTCGAGTTCTCTTAACCTTCTTCGCTGAAATAGTGCAAAAGTCCAAAAAAGGTTGCTTTTAGAGAAAAACTCGACAAAATATTCAAATTAAAACTTAATTGAAGTTTACAATAAGTTTATTGACATTTTAATTTACACTTCGGAAATTGTCCTTAAAATACATAGTTTTAAAACGAAACATTAGAATAGTAATTACTTTAAAACTTAATCTTTTCTTTAAATCACAATATGATATAGAAATGGCATTAGAAAACATTAGATTCATAATACAGACAAGTGCTTGGAGTGCAATTATATCTATGAATAAATAACAATACAGATATGTATGAAATCCCAAAAAGAAACTATAATAAAGCCAAATCAGAACTAGAAGCACTATTACAGAAGCTATACAGAAGCAACCTACATAAGCAACAGATTGTTCTCGTTGGAGTGGAACGCGAAAAATCAAGCAGCATGTATCAAAAGCAGCCTATTGTCAAAAGACAACCAATGTATTAATACAGGTACTTAATACTACTCTTATCTACAAATAGGGCGAACAGGGCTAACAGAACTTACTTTGGACTAAAGCAGTTCTTAACATCACACATAATTAGCAGAAAAACGAAGATACTAATATATGGAACTCTTATTAAAACCTGTCCTGACATACATATCTTAACAACTATTCAGTTCATTTGTTCTGTTATTATTAAATGTTTTTTAATAAAGAAAAACTTCATTGAACGTTATTCCTACATGACCATTATGTAATAGACATACATTTGATTTATTGTTCCAATTAAAGAAACAGATTTTCAAAATAAATGGGGTAAAATATATAAACGTCAAGGCACTAATCTTCTTAACTCAACACCACATTTAGAGAAGGCAAAACAAAAAAGCAAACAGAAACCAGAGATCCCTCCAAAAATAAAAAGAGCGGTAAAAAGGAACGTTTTTATAGAATGGGAGTCGGAAAACAAAAGAGAACCTTTTCTGCCGATGAAGAAAATGATGATGCTGCTTGCATTTACTGTACAGAACTGTACCAAGTTGTCTAAAAAAGGTGAGCTATGGCTATGCTGTTGTTCGTGTAAAAAATGTTTGTTTGGAGCTTTCTACCGTGTCATTTTGTCCGCCAGGTGGGGTAAAATCATCGAGCAAAAAGATAAAAGAGGGAATCTAATCGTTATGAAAAGGAGACCAAAAAAGTGGCCTCTGATGGCGGACATATCCGGAAATGCAAAGGCGCTAAATTTAAATTTTCCAACACTTGTTAACAATTAATAGCTGTAAAATATTTTTCAGACAAGAAAGTTTTAATTAAATATTAACGATAATAGTTTAAAAAGTGACACAATTGGTAAAAAACTTCAATATAAATAAAATTTCATGTGACAGTTGGGACAAACAATAACATAACCAAACTAAATTTGACTTCTTAAACAAGGAAAGAGACTATCTTTCCTTGTTTAAAGTGGCCTCTCAAGATAGCACTTCCTGTCTAACAATATTTTTGTCCCCACTTCCTTTACATTCCCTCTTTTATCTTTTTGCTCGATGGGTAAAATGAAATTTTCTATATTCATTTTTATTTGTTTGGTTAAAAGTTTATACTTTCCCCTACTTTGTTAAAAACTTGCCTGAAGTGTTTAAATACTTTAGTTTGTATTCTAGGTTTTGTTTAAGAAAATGTTTTCTTTAAGTACGATTTTTGATTTTTTTTAAAATGTATGTCATTTTGTACACACTTTACCTACAGGCATTATCGTTATCTTATAAATTTTGTCCGTTGTTTCCTAAAATTTCTTTTCCGTAAACCCATATGGGCATTTTCCAATTATCCATAATTGGTTTTCATTTACTCGTTACCATTTTATTTTCTTTGTTCATGTAACCTTGATTCTGCATATTATTGTTGTGTGTTAGTGTCAGTTGTCTCACTCTTTTCTTTTCTTCAGCTGTTTCAAGTCACTCTTCATCGAACAAATTTTTCTCTGTTTTATTTTGCTTCTTTTGTGGAATGATATTTCATCATTTACCATAGCTATGTTCTGTACTTTCCCACAGATTTCCTTTGCTTAGTTGATCTTAATCTTCTAGCTTTTCATTTATGTATGTTCCTTTTGTTTCAATCTTTTAGATTTTCTATTTTATATTGTCTTCTTGTATCTCTTGTTCCTCATAAATGATTATTTATGAAGAGGTATATTTTTAATTTGATTATAAAAAGATATTCTCCAATACATTTAGTGTAGCCACCTAACGAGTGAAAGTAAATTTATGGTTACTAAAACACATTTCGATTCTAAGTTGGATATTTGTTTATATAGATGGCACTATTTGGTAGATACATGTAAATTTCAGCTAAATAAAATTACAAGAATTGGATAGTAAAAGCAGGTTAATGCTTTTTAAAGCAGTATACTGTGGTAAAAGTAAAACTGTCTTGAATTTTCAGTGCATGTCTCGATTTTTTATAACTCGATTTTGCTCCCGAATTTATTGCATTTGATCTGAATTTTCCTAAAAAAAAAGAAGTAAAGAAAGAGTGAGATATATAATGATATAAAAGATTAGAATCGTGCATTTATTTGATTTTATATTGAAAACTGTGATACAATAATTGTATCTATCACTGAAGGCTTGTTAACAGAAGTGCTTATTTTATTAAAAGTCTAACGATCCAGTCCCAAGAATGTATAAACAGCAAAATTTACATCTCACCTATTTGTCACTGTATTAAAAGTATATCAGCTGTTTAGCATAATTACATAAACCTAAAGATCATAGATAAATAATATAATATTAGAAAAGATTGCAAAGAATACGAAATAAGAAATATTTTATAAAACGCATATAAAAGATGGGTGTAACCGTTGATTGAATATGTAACTAGATATATTAGCAAAATATCAAGCGCCATCTAGTGATCTTTAAAGAAAATGGATCAAGAATGAACAAAGTACTGCCGTCCGTTAGCTAAAATATCGCTAAGCCACAGCGCCCGATTTTGAGATATGAGCAAAAAAAGGGGGGAAATTTTCAAGACATTGCTGCTTTAAAACTAATTATCCTAGAAGTATGTATGTTACTTCAAAAGAAACGTGTTTTAATTCTCTTCCAATTAAATTGAGTTTCAAACAAAATTTACTTATTTTATGGTATAAAAAACAATAGAAGTGGTTTTAGCTGTGTGTCATTTATTATTTATTACATAGGAAAACATTTACTAAAACATCACTAACCGTACTTTAATGACGTTGTAGTTTAGTATTTTGGAGTAAATGTTTGATACAATTTTTACATAACTAAATTATTAATAATTCCGAAACTATAAAATCACTAAGGTATTTAAAGACGTTATAGTTAAGGTTTTGATTTAATTTTTAAAACACAACCTTGTCTAAAACATCACTAAAGGTGTTTAATTGTTTATTGGCTAAAATAGTTTACTCCAGTAGCCATTTTTTATATTATATGCTTAACTAGAACATCACATATTTGATAACCTTTCCTTAATAGCGATATTTTAGCTAAGTAATAATGCCTTAGATTTGAAGCAAAACAGTAAAATGTCGTTAACTAACAAAATAAAACGGCAAACTTTGGACAAAAGAAACATTTATTATTTTTAAAGAAAAGAAAAAGGTATAAAAACCAAAGTAGCACTCATAGGCCAAATAAAAAATCGAACAAAAAAACAAAACTTATCTAATGAATATCAATTTTTTAGACGAGAAGAATGTAATTATTATGTACTAGTTTCATTACCCTGCTCGTCATTAGTTTTTGTTGGTAATGTTTTCCAAAATGTCAATTTATGTGGCGGTACTATAGGCGTTAATTTGTCAATTAACGTAGTTTTTCGGTTAAGTTCAACGCCTTTTGGAGAAGTGCGAAATGTGAGAGTCATACAACTTGGATTTTTTAAATATCTGTCAGTCATAAATTGCAGATATATAAAATCTTCATTAAAATTATTTTTATATAGTAACCCAAAAGAATTTCGTTTAAAACAAACATGTTTCATATTTTTTAAGTAACCTCTTGGGTTACTTTTTTGTATCCGCCTCTCACTTATCAAATTTGGAACATTAACAAAGTTTTGTGGTGACATAGATTTGACTATCACTTTGGAGTTATTTATCGAAGCAACTGCGTCTTCGAAATCGGTAAAGTCATACAGCTTACCCTTCTTCTTCATTGCAACTTCTACCTGATGGTGAACTTGATCTGCGCTCATAAACGTATGACCAGGTTCAAAATAAAATAAGGAAATTTCTTCTGTAGATATTAAGTCACTGTTTACCATATGAACTAATAAAGAATAAAGTAGCCAATTCTTATTTTGCGCTGTGCAATTATCTAACCATATGTTAATGTTCTGGATATCGCGATTTTGCATTAAACATATATAGAAGGCACTCATTATATCTTCTTGTTTCCGTCCAGCTATGCCATCATGCCACAAAACGGTTAACGGTTTTTGATTAGATGTTATTGTTCCCAGGGGAGCAAAAGTTTGATTGTAAGCAATTAAACGTGGGCAAAAGATTATACTTTTAAAGGTTTCTAATCTTGGTAGCATTATGATCTTTTCTAAATCTGAAGATATATAAATTACATTGTCACTTTGGGCCAGATTTTTATGCTTAGTATACAATTCCCTGGCTTGTGTATACTTAAGGCGATGTTTTTGAAATTCGACACAAGGATTGCAATCTACTACAGTATTACAATCATGTGATGTTTGCTGTTTATGTAAATTAAAAGACTCACACATTTCGCACTCCTCATTACCAAGTCGAGTAAATGAAATATTCAAAGTTTTGAGTTGTTTGCGATAAACCTCATAGGACATATTTTCTTCTGGATATTTTGAACAGAAATCTTTGTACATAAAAGTTATATTAATATCGCTCGGTAAATATCGTCTCAATGGCGCGTGCTCCCGTCTGTAGTGCGGCTCTGCAGGATTGAATGATTGTATGTGGTTATTAATTAACTGGCGATCTATACGAGGCGTTTTCTGGTGTTTTCCACGCATGTCTGAATGAATGGGATTTGTAGCATCAAGTGACCTCAATATCGCGTCGTTATTTTTTTTGTAACCCAAGGTAGTCAAAAAAAATATTTTGCACACCTCAATAACAGACCCATCTCTTTACTTCTTAAACGCAAAACATCTTTTCGGCTTTCTTTTAGGTTCACTTGTGTATTTTCTTTTTGGAACTGCTGTAGCCACTTGAGACATAACAAAAACTCTTCGCTGTTCAAAAGACAAATTCCAAAAATCAGAATTCAACTGTGCTCTATCTTGCTCAGTAAAAAACGTGTTACATTTTTTTAAACATTTTTCAGTACAAGCTGTTTTACGGCATATTCTAATTGCTTTTTAGCTCTCTTCCTTTAATCCGTTCACCTAGGCCAGTGTCATACTTCTTTCGTTTCTGTGGTTGGACATCAAGTTCACTTCTCCCCGTACCAGTGCTTTTCGTATCCATAGTGTTAGTATTTTTGTTTATATTAGTCCAATCTACAGTGTGTCTTCTTGGCTCTTTTTTTTCCCATTTTCAATGCATCTTAGTTCTCGAAAATCTGTCGTAACACGTCTTTTTTTATGTTTAGTTATCGACAGTGAATTACGGAATGTATGAGATGGTGAAGATTTGGTGAGTGTAGCTGTAGAAGTAGAAGGCTCAGTTAAATTTGTAGGAAAAATTCGTAATTGACTTTTCTTTGGCAATTTTCGGTGCGAAGGAACGTTTTCTGGCAAATTTAAATCGTCTGAATCTTCGCTTGAATCCGGAATATAATCTTCGTCAAGAACTGAGTCGTCTGAATTAAAATCTAATATATTAGGGCATAATAATGGTTTTGTATTATCAGGGTGAAAAGAATTATGTTGGATATAATCAGGTACATTATCAGAAGGAAAATCATCTGCTGGCATTTCTTCATAACAAAAACATATCAGTGTTTTCTAATGATATGCTGGGAAAGGCTTTGTTTAGCATAGTAAGATCATTTATCAAATTTCGGGAATGGTAAGATGTTAAACTATTTTGTGTCTCACAAAATTTGTTGAAAACTGCCGAAGTCATGGAATATGGTCGAGCATACAAATTGTTTACAAATTCTGTTTCCGGTTCGCCAGTTTGCATCTTAAAGTAATCCGAACTTGGTATTTTTGACGTTACCATATCTAATATGAGTTGAGATCGCCAGGAAATTTTTGAACTGCAAAAAAACGAAAAATTCCATTTACTAGAAATAATATTATTGGAATAGGATTAGAAAACAAGTAAATATTTCTTAAACAACACAAACTGTCATACACACAAACACACTATCATGGAAACATACAAAATATACAATCTTTCATCTTGTACATGTATGTGCAAGTCGTAATTAAGATTCCATTAACTTTTAAAGCGCATTTTTAAAAATTTTAGTAATAATAACAAGAGGGAACTTACCAAGGCATTTTCTTAGCCATATTGATGATTTGGCGTGAAATATCCTGTTCACCAAAAGCTCGTGACGTGACTTCTCCGACAAACGATAGAATATTAAATACTGACGAGTGACGATATGGATACAGTTTATTATACCATGATATGGATATGACAGCGCCGCAGTGTAGCAGGTGAGAGGGAGGTCGCCTAGTGATGTTTTAGCATAGTATTGTTACTTAAAGGTGTTTTAGTTATGGAACTTCTACGAGATTATTTGTCGCAAAACACGCCGAGGGCGGTTAGTGATGTTTAAGTTTTACATCGTACAGCAATATTTTAAAATGATCCTTAGCTTTATTATCGTTAAGAAATTTTATCGATATTTTAGTGTAGTATTTGTGTATAACGGGTTTTTAGTTAAGTATTGTTTCGCGATGTAGTGAAATAAACCTTGACTAAAAAAAAGTTAAAGTATGTTAACGGTCTTATAGCTGTATAACTTTGGGCAACGTGGTTTTAGCTAGGTAGCTTAAATAAAAATTTAAACAAAATACTATCATTGAAGGCGGTTCCTGATGTTTTAGTTGAGTAATGTGGATTAACGTAGTTTAAGCTGTGTGAAGTTAAAATTTTGTTGTAGATAACGATGTTTTTGCTTATGCTATCTTTGAAACTACAAACCTTAGAAATACAAATCCAGGACAGATCGATAGAGAATTTTTTTTTATATAGTGTGGCATCTATAACTCAAAATTGGCCTATGGTGGCTTAGCGATGTTTTAGCTAACGGACGGCAGAGTATTAGATTTGATTTTTGATTCTATATTTGATTCAGAATGCATTAGTAACCACATTAGTAACGTACAGACAGAAGGATTGTGTATTAACCACTGATTACCAGATTACCAATGAATATGTTTTAAAGTGAAGAGTTTTATAATATTATAATAAAGATAAAATGTCTACTTATATTATTAATAAACAATAAATTAGCAGACTGGACACTTTTATCTATATATAATAGATATTGTTATAGTGTAAAATTGTTAGGCAATCCGTACTACTAACGTGGGCATGGTTGGTTGCCTAAGGTGTATAGACGACATTTCTCTTCACCTTATGGTATTATCACAGAATAAATAACAATTGTTTTATTATTCTCGGTATTATTAATAAGTACGAGTATATTTAATATACTTTAGAAGAATAGGATATAAAAAGCCTGTTGTAGAGTTTAATAATACCTACTAAACATTAAGAAACTAACAAATCTCAATCTTATAGGTATTACTTTTATGCTTAGTGGATAAAAATGTTATTTACAAAATTATAATATTTGGGATGAGCCGTTAAGTTTTTTCGACCTGAAATTAATCTAAATCAAAATATAATTTACATTCCAGTGACATGCATTTACTGTTTTTATTGGGAATAAGCCCCAATTTAAGTTTAAAATAAGTTTATTTTTGAAGTTCCGCGAGGGCTACCCGCGGAACATTAAAACTCACTAGTGTATAATATATCGATGGCTTGGTTCCAAATGTGACTAACTACATTTTTTCCATTTTTGAGCTATTTACACAGTAAACGGCATAGTTATTTTAAGTTTTGTTTCAAGTGTGGCGAATTGCATTAATTTATAAATTGGTGCCAGAATATATACAACCATTAGTATCTATGTACACAATGAACGTAGTTCGCAATTCCATATGTAGTAGCTATCATACATAGTAACACATAGCCATCTTTGGAATGGACATCTTTCGATGTAGGTGAAGATAGCGCCATTTCTTTTATTATAACCCATGGTAAAATGAACATAATTAGTTTTCACACCAAAATCGTCAGAACAATTACCCTCTAGCATTATACCCCTACGCACTTCTAGTCTTCGCAAACTCAAAAAAAAAGTTCGCCGAAGCAATGAAGTACCTTATTAAACTGAACGAAGATATTATACATTGTGAGATCTCTGGAATCCACTGTGAATCTTAAAATTCTGTAAACTGTTCCAGATGCTGCCAAAGCGAAAACCATACCAACAAAAATTCACTATCTGTCCAAACTGTGGACAAAATCATAAATCGTATAAATGGTAAATGCACCATCCTGTCCAAACTGCTGCGGTTAACTCATAATACAGAAAAAGACACAGACAATCACTAATTAGACAAATTTCCTCAAACGAACTTACCTCGGACAATAATTAACCTCATGTCTATGATCTTTCTCAACGTCGTACCTGAAAAAACTCTTATCAATATCTCTGTAACGAAATCTTTTAAAATATCCCAATATCCCAGAATTGGAAAGCTAGTTCCCTCAAATACCTTTTTCATAGTCGATTCAATTTACGTAAGGACAGGGGGAGGTTGGTTTTCTATGGTTTCCCAATCGAATTGCATACCTATACCTGTAACTAGGTGAGGAACTAGCCACAGCCAATATCCACACGTTTATTACTAAAGAAAGTCCAAATAATGTTTAACGTAATAGCTCCGTTTTTGGATGCGTGTGGCATTTTTATCAACGGGCCACCTCAAGTGTTCCACGACGAAGTTGCC
The DNA here is from genome assembly GCA_918026665.1 of Diabrotica balteata. NCBI lineage: Eukaryota > Metazoa > Arthropoda > Insecta > Coleoptera > Chrysomelidae > Diabrotica > Diabrotica balteata. Next base: position 147,359,018 of record OU898281.1, read on the forward strand.
CACCGAACAGCGACACGACCGACGATAAGCGCCGATCAAACTCCTGCCTCGACACCTACAACGGTCTTAAGTCATTAACAAAAAATCGTGCCAAACAGGTACAAAAACTCCATACCTTGAAGAGGCACGTAGCCTGAAGCAACGCTTTACTCCTATCCTTCTTCTTCTTACCCAGCTTTTCCCTTTCCAGGGGTTGTACTGCCACACAGTCATTATATCTTCTCCTCGGTTTTCCCGCTATTTAAATCAAATGTCCAACGCACTGTATGGGTATGCAATATCAACCTCCTGCTACAATTCCATAAACTAGATCTTCATTCAACTCCGCGTCTCCGCAGATACACAACCAATACAAAACATACATTCATTATTCATATATACACTTCATTTACCCACACATACACTATTCCTCCACCCAGGCTCACAAAGCATACACATACAAACATCAAAAAAGAAACAAGCCAACAGCCCACAACCAATAACTACACAAACCTGCACAATTCACATACACCAAACATTAAACAGTGAGCACCCTGTACACTCCTTAAAAGTCGTATTCAAAATGACAAAGACAGGGGAAGATTGGTTTTCTTTGATTTCTCAATCCCATTGCACAACGATACCTAATCCTAGGTATAGGACACAGCCACAGTTATCCTCCACGCGTTTAAACCGAAACAAACAAAAAGAATAATAATCTGAAAAGGAGTGTTTTTCCAACAAAACTTGTACTTAGTTGTGGGCTTGGTCCAACCGGCACACAAAGGAGAGAAATCCTTCTGACACTACTGCTTTACAGTCACCACTTAGCTCCAAAGAGCGGCAATATGCAGATTGGCGTTTACCCAATAAAAAAACCCCACCCTTGAAGAGGCGACAATGTCTAAACAGGGTAAAAACACGTATTCATTCATAGTTCTCATCCCTACGTCTAATAGACCAACCATTGCAGTATTTTTTCTTGAATCTTTTTTGACACTTTAGTCACCTCAGCGGTTTCTCTAATCCTCGTCGTTCCTGTCCTGTACCTTCTGGTCTTACCAACATTCGCCGTAACATTTTTATTTTAGCTACCTTCATCTTCTTTCAGCAAGTCTCACCACACTCTTCTATATCTTTTTTTTTCAGGCCTCTTTCATTTACAAAGTACCTCGCTCATTCGCGTCCAGTTAAACCAACCAGCTTGTATCCTGTGGACAATTTTTCGATCAAGTGCCACATTTTCCATTATGTAGGAGTCAAGGAATTTAAATGCTTTCAGTCATTCTACCCCTTTCTCCAAGTGATTCTATTCACCCAACCATTCCTCTTCCTCCCAACCTGCTAACCTTAAGTCCACCCTCTTAAATAGTCTTTCTCCAAAACCCCAACTTTTGCTCTCCTAGATCAACACGATATCATCCGCAAATAGCATTGACCTAGGAGTCCTCTTCCTTACTTTTTTCTGTCAGTACATCCACAACAAGATTAAACAGGTAGAGATTTAGTGAAGAGTCTTAATGCAAACCAACCATCAGTGGAAAACTTACGTACTTCTTTCAGCGCACTTTGCTTCCCTCTTTGCTACCAACGTGCAGTTCAGGAATATAAACAGTGCACCTTTAAGAGACCCCTTAGTTAGTGGCCAGTCTTCAGCAGGAAATGTACTATGAAATGCATACAGAATTGTAAATTTTTTTTACACACAAAATTCCAATACCGAACTAGAATCAACCGGTACAAATCCAGCATCCAGATCAGGAATATAACAGTGCACCTTTAAGAGGTCCCTTAGTTAGTGGCCAGTCTCCAGCAGAACGGCACTATGAAATGCATACAGAATTGTAAAATTGATTTACACACAAAATTCCAATAACGAACTAGAACCAAGTTGGATTATTATAATGTACTATAAATAATATAATATAAATTAACTGTTTTCTTCTTCTTCATTTTTTTTGTGTTTTGTTGTATTCTTCTTGTTCTTAATTTTCTTAGTCCTATTAAGTATGTTGAAAGCAAACTTCTAGAGTTTTCAAACTTGTAACACAAGTTTTTCATGGTATAAAAATGGAAAATTCGATATTCGAAATCTTTTGATTTTGGTATCGATATATCTTCTTCTTCTTTTCCTTCATTCTTTGTCGTGTTCTTAAAGTTGAAGTTCATATTCAGTATAAATATCTCTAAGATACAATAAGTTCCCAATTCATAATAAAGCAAGGTATATTTAATTTTTAGGTTATTAAAGTGAGATTGATATTCCTTGTATAATTTCACATAATCGAGATTTGACTGTGTTATCAAATATATACATATAAATAACGTGTGAAAGCTACAGTTTCTATAAATATATTATAGTCATCTAACATGTCTAGTAAATTACTTATTAATGTAAAACTAATGTTATAACGAGTAACTACGTATGAATTGTGTAGAGAAACTATAAATGGATAATAAAAACAATTCTTTTTTTGTGGTAATAATGTATAAACTACAGTTCCCGAGAGGTGTAGAGCTTAATTGAATAAAAATAATCCAAGTTGTTTTAATTCCCGGAATACAGAAATGAAAACACCGTTCTTTTATACCCCTTTATTGTAAATATACAGGGTGTTTCAAAAAGGTATGTCATAAATGACGTATTCCGGCCACAACGATGGATGCAACAGAAGATGAAGTAGAAAGATTCTACCAACAAATTGAAGATGCACTGAAAATGACAAAGAACAGTGAAATCGCGGTAGTTATGGGTGATTTTAATGCAAAAGTCGGCAAGGAAAGAGCTGGAACAATAATGGGAGATCAAGGACTAGCGGAACGTAACGTAACGTAACGATAGAGGAGATTGTCTAATACAATTCTGCCAAGAACAAAGTCTTATAATGACAAACACGTTCTTTAAATTACCTATGAGATGATTAAATACATGGCGCTCATAGAACTGCAAAATTAGATGTTAGAAAACTGAAAGAAGCTGATATAAAAAACAAACCCCAACAGAAAATATACGAAAACTTTGATAAATTAGATACTAACACCTACGAGATAAACCAACAATGGGAAACATTAAAAACTGCCTCCTCATTTTAAATGAAGGAACAATTGCACAAACGATTTAATTTTGCAGAGATATGTCGTTTTATCCGAGAGCCACGAAATTGTCAAATTAAAAATCTTCTATCGACGACAATAATTTAGGTAAACTGATTTTGCTTTTAGTTATTATTATTTTTATGATTATTTTGGATATTGTATATGTCTATGTACTTCACGCAGGTTTATATGGTAGCATTATCTTTTTTTTTTTTTAAATACTTTGTTTTATAATTTTTTTATTATTTAAATATTTATATTTATTTCATCAACATCTGATGTATTAATGAAATATCAAACTTATCTAAAATACACATCTCTAATTGAAAACTTTCACATCCTTCGTCAAAGTGAGAATATAAAATACAAAAAATTTCCATAATTAATATTTAGATGAATTTTTTGTGTAATCCTAGTTACAAAATAAAATCACAGAAATTAATTTTTGATAAGACGTTTTAAATTAGTATGAGTTTAGTTGCGAGAAGATCTTCTGATTTGAAAAAGATTGACACTAAATACATTCCCCAATATACCTTAAAATATAATATATTAGTTAATTTTCTTTCTTTATTTGAACGGGAACTAACTAATTAGCTAATAGGATTTTATTCTGTGTAGAATATATATTAACATTATACTTTAGGAGTTTATGCACGAGATGAAAATAATCCTAAAGCACTTAGCCAACTTTTCTATAATTAATTTTAAGACACGATTGATAAATTACCACGTGATGTCGGTTGTGAGCATTTTCTGCTATATGCAAGACATGCAATCAGCTCTCCAGAAATTAAAGATAAGAAAAAGCTCCGAACAGGATGGAATCCCAAATAAACTACAGTAGACTCATTATCCAAGGTAATTGGATCTTAACTGAGGCTATGCTTAAACGCTTGACAGCCTTTGAGATGTGGGTATACAGACGACTACTGAAAATAAGCTGGGTAGACAGAGTTAGAAATGAGGAGGTCCTTAGACGGCTGACCAAATAAACACAACTGGTCAATATAATAAAGAAACGCAAGCTGGAATACTTCGGTCATATTATGAGACATCCTGCAGAATATGATCTTTTACATCTGATCATTCAGGGAAAGATCCAAGGTAATCGTGGTCCTGGTAGAAGAAGAACATCATGGCTGAAAAATCTAAGGCAATGGTATGGAAAATCAACTACATCGTTATTTAGAGCTGCTGTCAATAAAGTTACGATAGCGAATATGGTAGCCAACATGATATCCAACGATCGATAAAGGTCATGGAACTAGAAGAAGAAGAATGTTGCGCCAACGCTGAAGATGGAGGACATCGGTAGGGGTTGACTATTCCTGTTGCTCAATCTAGGCGAGGGCAGCTCCAATCACCTTCAATCCTTCGGAGTGGGTTAGTTTCTCGATTATCTCATCTGTGTCATCCTCAGTGACATTGTATGGCTTGATAACCATGTCAGCGATTGCATTATCAATCAGTTCCATTTGCTGATCTTGCATATTCCACTCGTAGACGTCGATTTGCAAAATCCACTGCATTTATAGTCAGTTCCGTTGGTAACTGATTAGCGAGGTCTACTATTTCAGCAATACAGTTATTGTTATCTTTTCACCGCACATCATCTCACGCTGTAGCTATCCAGTAAGACACATCCTTAACGGTGATCTTGTTAAGGGCTGCTATCACAGTCATTCCCTCATCCAACCAGGTCAACAACACTTGGAAAAGATATCGACGATAGTTCAGTTTCATAGCCCCTAGAAACCTTGATCCAGGGGTTGAATGAGAAATGTGACATTTTGTGGCAAGAAAACAGCTTTAATATCACCGCTAGCCAACAAACTTGCAACAACGCAAACGAACTTGTCAAAAAAAACATTGTAGAGGTCTTAATTTTAAAGATTCAGAAGAGTTGTTACACATCAAAAGACTTAATCGTTCTTTGCTTTTTTATCCAGATACAGATTTTTCACTTTGGTCTGCCAGTATTTTGGTTGAATGAAATTGAGACCCATTTCGTCACAATTGAAGATTTGGTCTGACGTGAGGTCATGCTCTAAAAAAAAACCAAATTGTTCTTGGCCCCTATCCTCTTCCTACTTTTTATAAATATTTTGTAGTATTTTTAGAAATTACTTTAACATAATATGGGATATGAGACTTTAGATGAATGATACATTACATTTTTTTAGCCTTATTGGATAGAAAAGGATGGGTAGAAAAGTAGATATCAGCCAATCTTGTGGAATTTTGGAACTTTTTTACATATGAGTGTTATTAATGTAAAGTAAAATGGAGACATTGTAACAAAAAACATTGTTTTCGACGAAATATTTCGTGATATTTAATACACTTTTTACTTGCATTATTATTGATGAATGTTATGTATATTCTTGCTTATATTGTTTGTATTGATCTCTTAATTTTTCTCGCAAAATAAAAATTTCATTTAAAAAACTCGATGTCGAGTTGGTCCGCTAGTAGACTGACTGCTTCCTCAAGAATCACCACTTGATTTATATATATATATATATATATATATATATATATATATATATATATATATATATATATATAATGTATGTATGCCCTTGTTTGTTTTCTAGTCTAAACTATCATCCCTTAAAACAATTTATTTAAGCAACGTAGTAATTTTCTGTTTCATTAGTTAAATTTCTGAATGGTACACGTTTTTCTTATGGATAAAACACACATAGACATGGTTAATTAAACAGCAGGATCTTGTTCTACTTCGCCTTTCATTTGTAAATCAACTTATAGTAAATAGTTGACAACTATTTTTTGCCAAATAGATGAGTCTACGTAGTAATATTCATTTAAAGACTTCGTACAAAAACTAGACATTAAACGTTTAGAGATTTAATCCTGAATACCTCGTTCAACCACAAATTATTAGATATTGACTTTTACATTCATAGGAAATAGTCTGGTTATGTAATTTACATTCATTCTTAACATTGACACTGCAGTTTTTGGAATTTTATAGCTGTTTGTTCATTAATTATTTAATTATAAAATTGATTTCAAGGTCAATTCGTATTATGAGGAATAAAAAGAATAAAAATTTGTTTTACGTTAAGTCTAAGTTTTACTTGCACAAAACACTGTAATTATAGCAATGTATTTACTCATGTTGTTGCTTTTATTGAAACATTTTTTAATGTAGGTATCTTATGTAATTATGTAATGATTTTTGTTCCCAATTTGTAATCTGGTCATTACAGCATGCTTTGCTTTTCCATTTTCGTTATTTATTCCTAGAAAAGTATTGCATCTACATCGATCTAATTTTATTGCATGTGAATCTTTTCCTATCACCAATCCTTCTGAATACAGAAAATAATCACTTAGAAGGTTACCGAAAGATGTACCGTTGGGTGAAATAAGTTCCGTCTATTTTCGACCACCCAGGATAAGTAAAGACATATCTCTATTGAAATATTTCTCTATAAAAGGCATATCTTTTCAGTTTTGTATCATTGGAACGATAACACAGCAAGGTCAAACGGCACATATCTTAGTGAAAAAAGGGATTATCCACAGTAGAATACTAACACCACAATTTCAACAAGATGAAAGCAACAACAATTAAAGTGCAGATGAGGCAAGAAAACATTAGAGTCACCTTCGCATACGTAAGGCCCCGAGATCCAATAATTGACATATGACCTGAACGCCTTCCTAAATTTAACAGAACTAATTATAGGAGACTTAAACGCAAGATCCCCAAATCAGAATGACAGAGCTACAAACAGAAATGAAAGATTTTTCAGTAACTACATAGAAAACAACGATAAGACCATGGCAATAGGGTTTATCAAATCGACATATTTTTAAGGAAATGCTCAACCAACCTATTTAGATATTGTAGTAGAAAAAAACCTAGTAATGCAAACAAAATCAAGACACTAAATGAAAGAACAGCAGACCACAACCCCATACTTTTGGAATTAGGATCATGGGAAGAAAATACCACAGAAAAAAGAACCAGAAAAAAAACAAAATAGCCAAACTATAAAATACTTGTAAGTATTAAAATAAAAAACGTCCAAGTGATCAATAACCCAGAAAAAAATAGATGAAACAGTCCTGGAATTTTAAAACATTATACAAGAACCACTTAGACCAGCACTACAGAAGTAAAAACAGAAATAATCATGGAAAGATTTAGAGACATAAATCAGGAAATAAAAGATATGATACGAGAAAAGAACAGAGCCAAAAAAGAGCTAGAAAAATAAGAAACCAGGAGGACAAAAACATTGCAAATCAGCTAAACAGAGAAGTAAAAACGGCATATACAAGAACACCGTAGCCGAAACTGGAAAAGCCACATTCAAAAGACGGAAAGAACAAGGCTTAAAGATGCAAAATTATTGGAGACTGCAAAAAATTTTAAGAATCGACTAAAAACCCATCCCAATACACAACGAAAATGGAATAGTCTACTCTAAGAGTGCACACTAAACTATCACCAAGACGAAGACATAGACTTAATCGAAGGAGACGAAGAACAAAAAGAAGGGCCCGAGGAACCAAACAAAAATATCCCTCCAACATCTTCATAGAAAATAACTGAACTTATCAAAAACAGTTTACCAAATAAAGCACCTGGTTTAGACGAGATAACAGACTCTTCCCAAATCGATGAAACGAAGGCCACGTATATATTCCTACAAAATTACAGACCGATTAGTCTACTCCTCTGCAATCAGCAAAATTGTGGAAAGAATCATACTAAGCAGACTCTGGAACAGACCGACTAAGATTAATATCTGCTCAGTTCGGCTTCAGAGCAGAACACTCTAAAGAGCTACAAGTACTCAGATTAACAGAGTACATAACAGCCGGATATAATGACAAACAATACACAGGACCAGCCTTCCTAAATAAAAGTAAGTAAGGCATTTGACAAAGTCTGGAGTAAAGGTTTAAGATATAAAATGAGAGAATACATGTACTGTGAGGCTATGACACGACTGGTCATGTCGTATTTCGCTAACCGGAGCTTCAGAATTCGAATAGAAAAAGTCCTGTTCGAACTCGGAATTGTCACCCTTACTGTATACAATATATACAGCCGACGTTCCAAGAACACCAGAAATACTACTAAACCTTTATTCTGACGATACAACAATTGCGGCAGAACATGGGAACACCGACATAGCGATAGACAATCTACAAACAGCACTAGACAGCATAGAATAATGGAACATACAGTGGGAAAATTGCCATTTACTCCGAAAAAACACAAGCTGTTCTCTTTATAAAACGAAGAAGTAACCCAGTACAAAAAGCACCAGTAGCCAGAGCTGCAATAAGAGCACTCGCATGTAGGAAAAAGTAAACTACGTACAAAAACAAAACTAAGACTGATAAAGAGCATCGTATTATCCATATTAACTCATGCATCTTTCGCATGGGGACACATTAGCGAAGCATAAAGAAAAAAGATACAAGCAGATCACAATAACTGGCTACGTGAAGCACTAAACGAGATACGTCGCAAACGTTTCGTTTACAGAGATCTTGAATACATTATAGTGATAAACACGATGGTCGAAAAAGCTAGAGTAAAGTTCGCAAAACTGGAAAACCATCCAAGCTCGAAACAAAAAAGCGAAAGCAAACAAAAATAACTAACAAACCTTCCAAAACCTGGGCACAAAGGGCCCATATCCTTGATCACCAAGCCCATAGCGGAGACTTCCCAAAACCAAAACCATCCAAGCTCGAAACAAAAAAGCGAAAGCAAACAAAAATAACTAACAAACCTTCCAAAACCTGGGAACAAAGGGCCCATATCCTTGAGCACCAAGCGAGCCGAGCAAATAGCGGAGACTTGAGGCCCGAGTAGGCAATTTTAGTTAGATAATATTATGTCACTTGAAGATAACAGGTAAAAGCTTCTCACGCTAGCCTGTAATTGGTCAGGTTAGGAAACGGTGTTGAAGTTCTTGTACCCAGGACTCCCACACGAAGAGGATTTGGCTGATAGGTGTGCCGCTATCGCGCATCAAAATACTATAGGGGAAAAGGGATGGTCTGGAGCATTGGGGTGCGGTGGAGTGACTTCTGTTTATACACGAGTTAGTATATCTCGCTCCATGATGTTGCACCGAAGATTATTTCAAAGGATGCACAAGTCTCACAGGCTGGGTTAAATCAAGTTTTTTGCTTGCTTTCTTTGTTTCATTGTACGCTGTAGTTGATGTTCGACTACTATGTTTTTAAGACCTCTGTCAAGATGTAAGATATTTTTTCTCCCTTTTTGTATTCTTTACATTTTTATCTTCTGTTACTTCTTCTATTTGACTTTGTATTTTTGACGTTTAATTAGGATCCAATCTTAGTTGAACGTCAATCCAATGTTATTCCACCGTTAGTCTAAAGTTAATTAAAAATGTAGTATTAGTTAATTCCAAAGTTACTATCAACTTAATCACCGGTAGTACCAGATTGTCGTAAGTTAATATCAAATTTATTTCAAGTTGGTAATCCTCAGGTGATCCCTTTGCGAGTTAATCCATATATGAGTTTCCCCTAATATAGCTGTCATCTTTTCTCCTGTTCACATAGAGGCTCCCTTGTATTCAAGATTTGTCTGAAACAAAGATTAATATCAGATAACAACATAAGCTTGATTCAGACTTGACCAAGTTTGTACAAGAAGTTTCAAGTTTGTTATGTCAATTGTACACACTTGCAGCAATTTTAAATCAAACTTGCTAGTTACAATGCGACAAACTTGTTTAAGGTTTCTTTTTATTAAGAATATACAATATTGATTTTACAAACTCGCATAAGATTTGTTTTGACACACTAGCTACAGTTTTGTTACAAGAAGAGGAAGACCCAGACCAGACCCAGGTTACTTGATAACATCGATAAAGACATAAGAAATATGGGAGTAGCACTTACTCTTTTTGTATTAGGACGATTTGGACAGTTGCTGGATCTTCCTGCATTCCAAATTCGTATTGGTATTCTCCTATCACTCATTGTGAGAATTGTTCCAGTTTTATTTCTACATACTTTGCCAATAATTTGTATCCTTTCTTTAAGTGCCGTGTACCTATAGTGCGTTGGCGAATTATGTTAGGGCTAGATGTCTATTATTTGCGACATGACAGACCTTTTTACCACACTCAGAGCCTTTAAATGCCTCCGCAAAAACATTCTTCACATACGTTAAACAGTACAGGAGACAAGATTACTTTTTTAATAGATATCTTATACCCATTATTTACATAGAAACGTTTCAGTAATTAACTTAATAATTTTTATATTTATCTAAAAACAATATATTCTTATTATTTTGTACACAATTGCTTCGTAAAAATATTTTTTGATCAACAAACAAATACATCGCTAAAATAATTGAAGATCCTGTTAATCTACAAACTAATTAACACACACCTATAGCGAAAATAACAAGATTCGAAAATGTGCAAATTCCAGACGAATAATTATAATACAATTTCGATACACTCGTTGACTCTCAGAATCTGCCCAGGGTAAATGCTTCGTTGCATTTTTCATCTACTTTCATGATTCCACCATTATGAATCTTTTCCCTTTCATCTAATCATAAAAAATGAGACATATAAATAGAGAGAGGCGAACTTGAAAGTTCACAACACTTTTGGATTTAGTTCAGTGCAAATCTAGCCAAAAGCTAGTTCCAGTCACATACTCACACCATGGCTTCTCGATTTTTGGTAAGTCCGCAAATTATACATATTTAATAAGAGGCAAAAACATCCGTTATTTTATCTAATTTAATAGTGCTTTATTAGAATTTATATCGCAGAACTAAAGATCTCATTTAAATTTTATTAGTTTATTAATTTTTTATTTATCAAATATTTTCTGCTGTTTTGTAATTTGTTTAATTTAACGGTAATTTTTTTAATGATTATAGAATTTTTTTAATTATAAATATTTTCTACTAGTTGTTTAATAAAACATAATATCATACAGAGCATACATTATTATTAGTCGTCAATTTTTTAGCTTTAATTATTTTCTGATTTTGAATGGTTTTATGAATTATAACAAATAAAAATGCATTATATAAGTATATTAAAATATAACTTTTTTGCTTTTACCTAACATTAAAAACTATAATTGCTTAATATTTATAGATATTTTATTAGTCAAAATGGCTTGTGTTTTATTTGTAATATTGTTTTAAAAGTCCAGTTTATTTATTAATTTAAAAAAAATGCAATAGCTAAAGGCTTGTTAGTTAGTTGGTATTAAGTTTTACAATAAAATTGTGGTGAAATCCATCGTAAATCTTTTATTTACCAAATAATTTAAATGTTTTACTGCCACAATAATTGGTTTTGATATACACGAAGACATTGGAGCATAATTTTGTTTATCTGATTTTTTTGGCATATCGCTGCCAGTTTTTCATCTGATGCCTTTTCATTGGATAACAAGTCATCAAATTTTTGATCATTTTTTCATTATTGCTGAATTACAGTATGAAAAAGTTTTTGTTGCCCCCAAAAATTAAATTATATACTATAAATTGTTAATATATAAAAAATATGTACGTCAAGAAATTCAAAGAACTATCCAAGACGTTATCTTCAGTACTTCCTGGATTTTATTACATTTTTTGTCTTTTTACAAATACGTAAGTCTTTGAGTTTTGCCAATTTTGTGTTTTTGTTGTTTTTCGGCAAATCCCTTCTATGTCATTTTTATTCTACTAATTTTCATCAATTTTGCTTCTAATCATATTTTCTACCTTCTTTTCAATATTTTTTAACTGCAGAATCCCATATGACCTAATGGTGACCAATATTTGCAGACTCAACCACAACTAAGTCATCTGTTGTGTTTCTATGAACAATTTAATTAGTTATACTTTAAATCTCTCGTATGGTTCATCTCTCATTACTTTGGCATCTTATCATTTTTACTTTCACTCTCTTACTAAGATTAATACTATTATAACAATTAATGTTAAACTCATCAGGCTTCCGGGTTGGACCACCATGAATTATCACTGGGACGAGCTTTCGACATCCTCTCTGATGTCTTCTTCAGGGCTTTCGAGGTCTCAGTCTCCTCAGTCCACAAACACTACGATGCTGTTCACTACTCACTGCACTTGTAGTATCTTTTTCATGTTTTGTGAGAAAAAAAAACTATTGTAATATTTGTGAGAACTTATTCTTGAGATAAGAAGCTGACTGGTTTGTCCAATATATACTCCATCGCAGTTTTGGGCAGGCAATATCATATACAACGTGCATTTTTTTATTGAGGGGTTTTCAACTTTAGTTTGGTACAATTCCTTTTCAAAAGATTGTACCCTGTATGAGCAACTCTAATGTTATGTTCAAAGCAGATGATGTGCAAGTTGTTCTGATAACCCTTTTATATAGGGAAGAGACATATACTTAAAAAAAACTTACAATGAAGAGAAAACTTCCTTTGTTGTTTGCTGTTATTCTTCGATGATGTGATGGGAATATAAATTAAGTGCTTTTTTTGCATATTTATGCCAGGAGTCTATTGTTAAGGTCGCATAATATAATAGCTCTGTTGATGCCGATAATTACTGATTGTTTGTAAACAAGGGATAATAAAAGTTGAAAATTCAATATTTTGACGAAGAGGTTTGTTTAGTGTACCATAATGTGGTTATTGTACTATATTCTCTACGTAAAGTCAGGTACAGAAAATTGATTTGACAATTTTTTTCAACTTCTAATGTAACTTTGATTTTTGGTGAAAGTTATTGAATTCATTTAAGAGAATATCCATTTTATCCTCTAGTGTTACATTCAGACAGTCATCTACAAACGAGAGAACAAATTATTTTTCTTAATCTATTTTAGAACAATTTCTTGGTGCTCTATAACTAATGGCGCGATAGATATGCTAGCGCCCATAGCAAATCTATCTGTTTGTCGGAAGCTTTTTTTTTATATAGGAAATATATTAAGCTTTCTTTAAAAATGTATTCATACAATTCCGGAGCTTACCTGCTAATGATATTCCTCGGTAATTATTTTTCTTTTTTTAAACTAGAAATGGAAATAGATTTTCTATTTTCATTTGAACTACAAGTTCTTTCTATATTTTAATTCATTGTATTTTTTTTATGTATATATATCTTCACTTTTTCGTTTCTTTTTTATGCTGATATTTAATTCCATCATCTTCTTGTTCTTGAAGTATTATTGCCATTATTAAAAGCTATCAACAATAGAGGCGTAGGTCTGTCGATTTTGATAACTCTAGTATCAATATTGTGTTCATGTTTTTTCAGTCTAGATATTTTTAGTCATCCAGCCTTTTCTTCTGTTTTATTCTATATTATTAATTGTCGTATATCTTTATATTGGTTGCAATTAAATTCTTCAAGATAGTTTTTTTCAACTTTTCGAAGAACTTCCTTATTTTCCATGTATCGTATTCGACGATTTTTTTTAGAATCCTTCTAAACATCATCTATATCTTAAATGCGCCAAACCTATTTGTGGTATATAGAACATTCTGCGTTTTTAAATATTTCTTATACTAGTTTGGTTTTAATTTATGTTCTAACATCTGGATCAAGGTTTTTGATTTGAAACCTTCTTCTTCTTAACATGCCATACACCAAAGTGCGTAGGCGACTATCTCATTACTAGAATTCTGTTCTTGGCGGCGTGACACAGCTCACCTGTATTGTGTATTCCTGTCCATTCTTTAATATTCCTTAACCAGGACCAATTGTTTCGGCCGGCTCCTCTCTACCTTCGATCTTCCCTTGTAGGATTAACTGTGGTATTTCATATTTTGCTCCTCTCAATATGTGCCCAAGGTAACCAATCTTGCGTTTTTTAATTAATTCAAAGAGTTCTCTTTCCACGCCGGCTCTATTAAGGACGTCATCGTTTCGAACTCTATCCACCCAAGGTATGCGCATCATTCTTCTCAATGACACATTTCAAATGCTTCAAGTTTGTTGATAGATGTTTTTTTCAAAGTCCACGTTTCCATGCCATAAAGCAAGATGGACATATGTAGCACTTGACCATTCTGTAGCGTATTTCGAAGTTTAGGTGTTGATTACATAGGAGCGGTCTGAATTTCACAAAAGCTTGTCTTGCCATTTGTATTCGGGTTTTTATCTCGTGTTGTGGATCCGATTGGTCATTGATTGTGGTGCAAGGTATTTAAAAGTTTTCACGCGATTTATACGATTGTCACCTATGCATAATATCGGGTTTTCTGGAGGGTTTCTGCTAATGACCATATATTTCGTTTTCAAAATGTTGATTTTGAGGCCATATTTTTTACCTATGCTATTCACCCTATCAAGTAATAACTGCTGATCTTCCAAATTATCAGTTATAATCACTGTGTCGTCCGCATAGCGTAGGTTGCTAATTGGTATGCCGTTCACCTTAATGCCTAATTCCGTACCGATCTATCTGAATTTGCCTCCTTCTGCTTCTTGTGCTCTGCTCGGTCATCGTGGGTTAGCCATCAAATTTGCTATACTAATTTTTTTGACGGCAGCTTCTTACTCCAGGTTTTTTTCCATTCTTTCCAATGTAGAGCATCATGTCAACATGGTTTTATTTTACTAGTTTTGTTGAATGATGTTTCGGAATGTTGTTAAAAGCTTCATTAATCCATACTTTGATTCATAGCCTTGTTTTTATTAATATTATATATTATTAATCTATATTGTATAGAAATATTAAATATTATAACCTTCTTCTTCTTCTTCTTCCTCTTCAGTGTAATTCCTAGGTATTTTATTTCCATTACTTGTTCAATATTGATGACATCAATTTCTATTTTACATCTGGTTAGTTCTTTGCTGACTACTATTGTTTTAGTTTTCTGAGATGAGATTGTCATATTATTCTCTTTTGCTCTTATGTTAAATGTGTGGATCAGTCCTTGCAGACTATCTTTATCTTAGGCTATCAATATTGCGTTTTCTGCATAACAGAGTATTTTTATTTCTTTGTTTCCCATGCTGTATACTCTTCTTTTGGTAATGCTTTTGATGATTGCATCCATGATCAAATTAAAGATCATGGGCTCAATGAGTCCCCTTGTCTTATTCTGCTGCCTATTTCTATAGGTTCTGTAAGTTTTCCATCTATTCTGACTTCCATTTTGTTGTTTCGGTAGATGTTTTCGATAGTTTTTATAATATTTAGGAAAACTTTTCTATTATATAGAAAATGGATTACATCTTTGAGCCTTACTCTGCCAAACACTTTCTTTAGGTCAATCAGACACAGAAATGCTGGTCTATTATACTCTAATAAAATAATATATTATTTTGACAAATTATATGCTATAGAAAAAATTGTAAAAGCTAATTATATTGTTAAATTTTTATTTCAGATTGCTTCATTCCTGGTGTTAACCCTTCTAGGACTCTGTTTAGCAGGTGGTCACGGAGGAGGAGAGTAAGTAATAATAATCACTCCCTAATTATTTGTATTTTGATGATCAATTATTTATATTAACAGTACAGTACATACACTTGGTGTATCAATTAATTTCAAGGAACTCAATACGTCAGTTTTTGTTACAAAATGTTCATAGCTACCTATAAAATCCAATAATAGTATATGTATTTTGTACAAGAAATTATTTTGATGGTTGCAGTGAACAAATTCTAAAAAATATCAAAGAATTTTTAATGCTTAATGAAATACCTGTGTGAAATAGGTGTTTCTGTTCTTGGTAGAATATAATGAAAATCATAGTTTTATTACTTCCAGAACCAGATATATTACTTGCTTTGCTAAAATTAATAGAACCAAAGAACTGAACAAATCTGATATTTATAACATAAAATGTTTACTAAACTTCCCACTAAACTAAATACAATAGACGTATGACCCGTATTTCTGTATCTTAATAGTATTACTACTAATAATGTCCACAGTTTTAACACTATTCCTTCTCTCCATCTAATGAGATTTATATCCTGCTAATCTCCATCTTGCAAATTTCTTCTTTTCATTGTCTTCTACTCTATTTCTAAGAAATTTTTGAGAAAATGCCAAGTCCAAGAAGAATGCATGGCTTAAAAACTTTGGTTTTGAGGAAATGGTTTAACAGATCCTCTGCATCCCTTTTCGGAGCTCCTGTCAACAAATAATCCAGCGCACAATAATCCAGTATGGTAGAGAAAGAAGAAGATTTTTGAGGTCTTGCATCTGAGCATCTTGAGACCACTATTCGGACATATCCATATCAGGCTAGTCTTTTTTCTCGATAAAATCTATTATATCGGAATTTATTCCCATATTTCACTTCCTATCAACTTATTTCATTTTGATTTTTATTAAAATATATTGACTTTGTTATTATAGCTTAGTTGAAAATCGATTGTGAACTCAAATGACTTACAAGCATACAAATCCATTGTTTAAAGATTGCATTACATATGAAACTGCTAAAAAGTATTTAAAGATTAGTTTAGACACCAGAGCTAAATCCTTTTGATACCGTAGGTATCTGGATAAGGGCATTTCCACACAGAGGGAGTGTGACCCGTATGGCTAAATCTGATTAAAGTTAATTAACGGACTTGCCTGATCAAGTAAATGAACTCTTCCAACTATTTGGTGTTGCTAATTACGTAACGTTTTGCTCTGCATTAACTATAGAGACTAATTATTGCAGCGCAAGTTTAGATCAGAAATTTATTAAGTATTCACGTCAGAAAGTTTATCTTCTTATTATTTTAATATAATGCCAAAGACAGTCTTCGAAAATTCTTGAGTAAATTTCATAAATCAGCTTTATATGACATATTTAATTGAAATATATTTACTATATGTCCTGATGATATCTTCTTGATACCTGTCATAAATACACACAGTTTTAAACTGTGGGATACATACAGTACCTTACAGTTTCTTTAACTACATTTTTATAATTCTTTCCTACTCCTTCGAGAGACTTCCAATCACACAATTCCTCGTATTAGCTGATAATTTCTACTTTGAACATGCCCTAATCATCTTGACTCACGTTCTCTCTTTTCAGCATCAATTGGTGCCACTTCTGGACTTTATCTAATATATTCGTTCTTAATTTTAGCATATTTTGACACTTCAGTTACCAATCGAAGCTTTTTTAGTTTTGCCACATTCCAGCATCATTGGTGAAGCTTTTGACTTCTTCTTCTGCTAGTGCCTATCCTCTATGGATGTTGGCTATCACAATGGCCCATCGTATTTTATTAGCAGCTGTTCGAAATAGGTCTGTAGTGGTCATACCTGTCCACTGTCTCAAATTCTTAAGCCAGGATATTCGGCGGCGTCCTGGTCCTCTATTTGCTTCTATTTTCCCTTCTACTGTCAATAGCAGGATTCTGTATTTATTTTCATTTCTCACTATATGTCTGAAGTATGCTAACTTTCTCTCTTTAATGGATTTCAAGATTCAGGTTCTTTTTGTAAACGTTGCATTACTGCGACATTAGTTATATGATGTACATATGATATTCTGAGCATGCGACGATAGCGCCACATCTCGAAAGACTGCAACCGTCTGCAAGACGCATCAGTGAGTGCCCATGCCTCTGCTCCATACATAAGAACAGAAAACACATAACAATTAAGGATTTTGAGTCGAAGATGTAAGTTCAAGGTTAAATTGTAGAGAACTGTCTTCATCTGTTGGAAGGCACTCCTTGCTTTTTTTCGATCCTACATTTAATCTCGTATGAGTGATCCCAGCTGTCTGTGATGTTGCATCCTAGGTATGTTATTTTTTCTGTTCCATCCATCCATTGTCTGCCATAAATTTTGCATCTGTATCTTGGTTATTGCTTATGATCATAATTTTCGTCTTCTTATTATTAAGTTTCATTCCATATTTTCTACCAATGTTAACTACTTGATCTATCAGTCTTTGTAATCCTTCAGCACTATCCGCAACAAGGACAGTGTCGTCTGCATATCTTAGATTATTTATTACTTCACCGTTAACAATCACGCCATCAGTCGTTTCTCCAAAGCTTCTCGAAATAGATGTTCAGAGTACGCATTAAACAGCAAAGGCGAGAGTATGCAACCTTGTCGTACTCCTCTTTGTATTGGGACTTCATCGGATAATTGATTGTCTACTCGAATCTTGGTTACTTGTTTTCTATAGAGATTGGCTATTATTCTTATATCCTTGTCATCGATGTTTGCGATTCGCAAAGTTTCAATAAGCCTCTTACGCTGTACTTTGTCAAATGCCTTTTTGAAGTCAATGAAACAGATAAAGACATCTGTATTAACATCTCTTGCTCGTTTTATCAATACTTGTATGCTAAAAAGTGCTTCTCTTGTGCCAAGAACGCTGCGAAATCCAAATTGTACATCAGCAATACCCTCCTCCAATTTCTTGTATATGCGAGCATGGTTGATGTTTAAGAATATTTAGAGTGAGTGGTTCATGAGGCTAATGATTCGATGTTCTTCACATTTCTTAGTATTTGCTTTTTTTGGCAGTGGTATAAATATGGACATGTACCAATCTTTTGGTAAAGTTCCTGTTTTATATATACGGTTAAATAATTCTGTCATAATGTCAAGTTGATTGTCTTCTATCAATTTCAATACCTCAGCATCAGGTCCTGGCGCTTTGTTGTTTTTTAGACGACTTATAGCAGATCTTACTTCTGATTTTGTTATTATTGGTCCATTGTCGACGTTGTCATATACTTCAATGTGTTGGTTGTCACTGAACAGTTCTGCTATATATTCCTGCCATCTGTCCAGTTTTTCTTGCGTATTGAATAGTATGTTTTCATCTTTATCAAACAGTGCAGTGGGCATTTTTGTTCTATTCATTCCTGCCATTTCTTTTATCTTCCTGTTTTGACAGTTTCATAGAATCTTTTCGCCATACAAAACATTACTAGCCAGCTTTCTTCCAATTAATTCGTCACGCTCTAACTCTACTAAAGGCATCAAATCCTAACATTATATTTTGACATTTTGTTTTAAATCGTTGTAAGTTCAATAAAGGTTACAATACATTTGTTTTCGTTAACCTCATCAGCTGTATATTTAGACAGATCGGCCTCTGGATATGATACGTGAATCTTGAGTAACATTGATACTTTGTTCATAAATGAATTTTCCGAGACTTAAATGTTAACTCTCCTAACAGTTAAAACTAGCTTATTACTATCAAAAAAATTAAAAAACCATATTGGACAAGTCTAAAACTACGTAGTCTTAAAAATTTCTCAATCGTTATCAACAACAGCCTGAAAATTTTGTGCTATTAGAAACTTTCGATAAGTGGCAGATGTCAATATTCAATCGTAAAATAATAGGTTTTAATATATAATTTCAATCTTTTTTAATCAAAAAAATTACCAAGCTATATTAGGCAAGTTAAAAAATAATTATATTGAACTTTTTTCAATGCTATTTACATATATCAATATCAGAACATTTTGTGTGGTTAGAAACTTTCGATAATTGACAGATGTCACTGTACCATCGTAAAATAATAGTTTTTAATGTATACTTTCAATCTGAGCCTTAAAAAATTATATTCACATACATTAATATAATAAATAGATATAAGATCAAGAGGAAAGTTGTTTATATATATTTACAAAGTAACAAGTTTAGTCAACCGAAATGGGAAGTGACCGTGACAGTCCAACAGATACAATAAAGTTATTAAAAATTCAGAGCGAAAACCTTTAATTAATTGCTATATTAGAAAGCGAATTTCTTTTTTGATGCTGTCTAGATCACTTTCACTAAAGCAGTTGAATTATGAATAATTATTTCCCAATACATTAAATCATCTACTAAATTGATAACTGCTGCTGTTCTAAGTTCGAACAAAGAGATATTTTATTCAATAGATGCATCTGGTGGCTATTTGTTGTTTATTACTGTAAATTAAGTAAATTGCGAATGTGGAAAAGGTAGTTTTTGCTGTTTTGTCATAAAATTGTCAGAGAAAGTGTACGTTTTATGATTAGTCGTTTAAATTAATACAGTTACTAATTATGTTCAAAGAAATTCAGACTCCTTTTTTATTTTAACTTTTACAATACACAAGTAGCAATTTACTCTCGAAAGATCTATTTTATGGATGATTATCTTCCAGTAAACACTTCCGAACTTAATAGAACCCGCACAAAGAATATTATTACGTGATCAGATTGTCAATATTTTTATTTTGTATCATATTTATCTACCCATTTATATTAGCTGCATTCAGACAATATTGCACAAAAGATCCCCTTCATTTTTTTTAATTTTTCTATTTTTTATTATATTTATTCACCTGTGGCTCGGCAACTTTTGAGGTCTTCCGCTCATGGCATTTATATTCTTCCTTGTTTCTCCTTCTGATTTGTGTTCGGCAAATTGGTATTTTGGCTTTGCTATTTCTGGCCTGATATTTGGTACTTTAATTTTTTCTCTAGTCCACTTATTTATTTTTTCTTTTAATGATTTATATTCGGTATTTGCCAATAGGGCTGTTAATGCTTCTAGTTATATATGTCCCCTAATCTCTATTTCTATTTTTACTTCGTCTTCATTGGGTGCTTTCTAATTTTGTAGACAACTTTGCATGTCTTCTTGGTATCCTCTGTAAACACGTCTGGACTCAAGGATTTCTTTATCAAGTATTACTGATTATCCTCTTATGTTTTTATTTTTGTAGATGTTCTTCCTGTCATGTATAAGAACTGGTTTTTCTACCGTTTTGGTGACCTGTATATAAATATATATATATATATATATATATATATATATATTATATATAATATATATATATATATATATATATATATATATATATATATTCCATGAACCTTTTTAACACCCTCTGAAATCTTCTAATTGTCATCCATCTAACTCATGGTTCTACAGTCCAATTCAAGTCCTTGCCTCTATCAGTCCAGAAATTGAAATTAGGAGAGGAGTTAGGCAGGGATGTATTATGTCCCCATTACTATTTAATGTATATAGTGAAGCCATTTTTAAAGAAGCATTACTATTTTAAAGTAAAGGAAATAATTAACGGAAGATCTATTAACAACATAAGATATGCTTATGACACCGTGATTATTAGCAAATGAGTTTTTTACCTGCGAAAAAACGCCTCGCCACTTGTAATAAAAATCCGCTTGAGGTTGATCAGCGTTTTCAGTGAAATGTAACATTCTCAGTATAGACTGAACACGATTCCTGGACATTTTCTGTAAGTTTGGATTTGTTATAGCGTGCTGCGAGCAATAGCACTGCGATAAATGAAAAAAAAATCATTTTCTGTAAGTGGCGACCAAGCAATCTTTTATTTTTGCAAACTTCCGCTGCAAGCAAAATTATTTGTTTTATGTATAATTAAATTAACGGTACCTGAATTTAGAAAGGAACAAAAAAACAATCTATTTCCCTGACAGGATTCTCAATATTGTCTAAATTGGCACCTGAATTTGTGTTATCAAACTCGTGCACGACAGGAACAAATTGCTGTTTATCCCACTGTATACTAAAACCATCCGCTAAAGCTCTTTTGCTTTTATTTCTCGATGTATTTGCAACCACAACTTTGGCTTCGTCCTTATCAGTACTTTCATTTTCAAAAATAGCTATATTACAGGCAGTTACTGAAACGCCGTGTATCATAAGCTGCCGTATCAATACGGCAGTGGGTTCATCACAATGCATGTTCGAACGTACCAATACGGGATTGGGGCTGATGGCATTGTAACAATGCCGGATAGATGCGGCAATGGGGCTGACAGAGGTTCCAAAAAAATTTTAATGCAGTATACAAACAGCATGGTATTAAAAACGTTTTCACTCGAGAACGTATATATACGTTACTGAAAACAGTGGCACGTTTCCCAAACCGTATATATATACGTCGCTGATAAAGAAAGGGTTAATATCCAAAACTAAACACTACACTATTGTTGTTCTGAAGCTATTTTCTTGTGGCATTGTAAATTAATTACTATTAAACTGGAATAAGCCACAATTAAAGATGAAAATACGTTTATTGACGTTTCAATTTCCACTTCGGAAATGTATTTTGAGAACGATTTCCGAAGTGGAAATTGAAACGTCAATAAACGTATTTTTATCTTTAATTGTGGCTTATTCCCAGTTTAATAGTAATTAACTACACTATTGATTTACTTACTTACAATTTGTCAATTTTAAACAATACTTTTATTGATCTTTTGTTATTTTTTAGACACAAACGAGTTATCATTCACGTCCCATTCAAAGTGAAGCACATTCACCACACCCACACAGTCGTCAAGCACGTCGGCCATGAAGGAGGCGGCGGCGGAGAAGAATACAAAGTCATCGGTTACTCCGGAGGCATCGACGACGGTGAAGTTGTAGCCCACGGAGGTGGAGGTGGCGGTGATTTTGGACACGGACACGGATGGGAAGGTGGAATTGGAGGAGGTAGCATTGGAGGCGGCCACGGAATCGAAATCGGGCACGCAGGTAGATAGAGCGTACATCTAACTCACTTCACTTTCTAACTGTGGGCTCTTCTTCTTTTATACTAATGTTTGTATCAGACTAATGTGTAAAAATGTTTGTGTAGAATATTCTATACTAAATTCTAGGAAAATTGTATTGTAGATAACTGTAGCTAACTACTTTATTTCGTTTGTTCATTCTAATTTCTTAATTCTTGTATTTCTATTTATAAAACATCATTATTCTTAATGTACAGTGCTCATTCACTGGTGAAGGTCTCAGTTTTGTTTCTTACAAATTGTGTTTTGAAAATAATAACAATGTAATTGCACTGTTTTATTATAATTTTCACTAATGATTAACATATTTCTTATTTTCATACACAAAATTTGAAGTTATAAGGGGATAAGTGTGTAATTTATTTGTCTACATTTTCACCTTAAGACAAAATATTTCGAGAGAAGGTTATTCTCTGAAATAATTCCTGGGGAAACATATACAACTGTCTCTTTCGTAGCTTTGAGTTTCTAGATTTAAATTCTTAGTGAAGATTTCTTGACCCCTTATCTATTTGACCCTTAAATTCTTTATTTATTTATAATTTTACTACTAATTTTAGATGTAGTGTTTTTTAGAGGTATTGAACTTTGAAATGGAAAAAAACAAAGATGATTTTTATAAATTGACTTGAAATGGACTTATTTGTCCGATTTTTTATTTTGGCATTATAATTTAAATATGATTTCTGGTATATGACCATCATGGCTGGCTCTGACGTACTCCAATCTAGAGGTCCAATTTTCGATCACTCTTTTCAATATTTGTCATCTTATATCAGCAATAACGCGGCGAATGTTGTCCCAAGTGGTCAATCGTTTTATGCTTATTAGCAGCATCTGCACGCACCTTTACATATCCCCACATAAAATAGTCTAACAGTGTTAAATCACACGATCTTGGAGGCTAATTCATGATCCGAAAGATGAAACTATGCGGTTCGCAAACGTTTCATTCAATAAATTAATTTTGGCATGAGCTGTGTAACATTTGGCTTTGTCTTATTAAAACGACAGCTCCTACACATGATGGTTGTTTAATTGGGGAATGAAAAAGCAGTAATCATGGCTCAATAGCAGTCACCATTGACTATAACGTTCTGATCAGCATCGTTTTTGAAGAAGTACGGGCCAATGATTCCACCAGCACGCCAAACAGTCAGTTTTTCTGGATGTAATGGTTTCTAAACATACATTTGAGGATTATTTTAACTCCAAATAGGGCAGTTTTGTTTGTTGACGTACCATTCAACCAAGAATTAAGCTTTATCACTAAACAAAATTCGCTTATGAAAATCGAAATCAACGGCAATCTCGTTTTGGGCCCCCTCACTGAATCTATGCCTTGCTAGGTGATGATGTACCTTTAATTCTTGCATAAGTTGGATTTTGTAAGCACGCAAAGAAAGATCTTTCCACATAATCTTCCACAAAGTGGATGGACACGTATCAAACTGCTGTGCACGATGGCAGATAGACTGATTCACGTCTTCCGGTATGCTACACTCTACAGCAGCAACAAGTTCTTCTGTACGCACTGTACGACATGTCTGTGGATGCATATTATTAGTTAGAATCAACGTGGTGCAAAAACGTTCCATGGTTAATAGAATTGCTTGCTTTAATGGACTAACCTTCATCTTTTGGTGCCTATTCGTTTCGAATATTGGCGATCATTCTGGCTATAATTATTTTATTAACTGATGCTTTAAATAGATTAGTTGTTGTTGTGGAGAACCATTTCCCCAGGTTTTTTAACTCACGATATTTTTTTTCTCCCAATTTCTCGCTTTCCGAATACTTTGCCTTGAAGGATTATTTTTAGTAATCTGTATTTAGTGCCGTTTCTCATTATGTGTCCGAGATATTCTAACTTTCTCTTTTTAATGGTATACATCACTTCTCTTTATTTCCCATTCTTCGTAGTACAGTCTCGTTGGTTATCTTGTCCGTCCATGATATCCTTAGGATACTTCTGTATAGCCACGTCTCGAAGGCTTCAAGTTTTTCCTCCATCGCTTCAGTGAGTGTCCAGGATTCAACTCCGTAGTATAATATCGAGAAGATATAACATCGTAGGAGCCCATTTATGGTGAAATGCCAAACCCAACTTAACATAAATCACTGGACAGCTGTCAAAATGGCCGACAGTTAAGACAGTGTTACCAACTTACATTTTTATACCTCTAAAAACACACCCTTTATTTAGTATACAAGATGTATCATATTTTTGTTTATTTTTGATTACTCTGTTACCTTTTAACTATCTACTATGTTTTCTAGAAAATAACTGTTATTCGTATTCTTATTTCTCATTTAAAGAAAATATGACTGCAGCATGTTTTTTCTCTAATATCAGGAGTGATGTCCCATAAATTCCTATAAAAATTTATATATTTCTTTTCTGTGCTAAAAACAATTCTGCTATGGTTGTGTAGTATTTTCTCGTCCTCATTTTTTCTAATAGAATTTAATACAATAGGGCACGATACACAAATAAAGCCAGTTTAAAAACAGAGAAATTTAAGTGAATTAGCACTGTATTTAATCTCCTAAAAAATCTATGGTTTGGTAAACTATAACCATAATTACTATACTTATAATAAACTCTAAACCCCAAAAATATATGAGAAATACAGCACTTGGCTTAAGTTTAGTCAAATTAAGTAGATGTATAACTTATATTATTATAACTTATATAACCTATAATTTTGTATCTCAGCCATTTATTGCCAACTTCATTCCTTTTAATTTTATTAGTTCTCCTCTTCATTGTACTATTCTATTTTTGGTTACTGTCTTAAAAAACTTACGTGCATAGTTCATGCAACACAATAATTATCTCAACTAAAATTTTCTTTTTACTATAAGTCCATTAAATACCATAACAGTTAAGATATAAATTTAAAAAAAATTAAAAAAAAATTGATATACTAAATAATTCATTTATTTTTTTAATATTTTTTTAAGTTATTTCTTCCCTTTGTTCATTAAGCTGTACAATTATTGATGGTTTAGGAAGAAACATATACTATGTGAAAATTAATAATATACCTGCAACAAATATTACTGATTTTTCAAAAATTTATATCGAACAAATAGACAAAATTATTTCTGTTCAAAAATCTACAATTTGCAACCAATCTAAAGCCAGGTGACTAGTTTCTCATTTTTTATTTTTCTGTTTGTATATAGATAAAATTGTACCTGTTTTTGTTAAACTTTTATTGTTAAATAAATTTACTAAATAAGAAAATCGTTTTCTTAAACAGTTGATCGTATTACGAATAATACAGATCTAAATTTACAATTATAACAAAAGTAATGTGAAAGTCCTTATTTAAGACTCATTAACAATATTTTTCGTGCAATAAAAAATATATGGTTCATTCCATACTTCAAATTTTGCCATGCTATGATACAAGTCCTTTTTTTTTCAGTTTTTATGACTTTCAAATGCATCAGCTAATTTCATGATCTATTTTTCTACGGTTCTCCGAAAATTTTGGTTTTACTTCCATGGGAAAGTCTTGTCACTGCTTTCTGCTTCTAATTTTCACTAACTACTTTTCTTACTGTCGATAGAACTGATCCAACGACTGTCTAAATCAGCACTTACAGTTACCGCCCAATACGTTTTTATCTGGAGCTTTTTCTTCTATAGTATGTGTACTGATTTACCATCTTTCCTCTTGAAATGAATGTTTTACTCCTGAATAGATATATAATCTTTTTAAATCTTAGGTTATCCACCAATTTGAATTTTTTAGTGACCTTTTTGTCACTCAATATTTTTAATTTTTGTCTTATTTATTAATTCGTCTTCTTCATTCAAGATCTATTTACTATAGCTAAATCAAATTTCTACATCTTCTTAAGGAGCATCTTGATCTACTTCTCTTGGGTTTATAATTTAGCATTTTTTTAATGATTTTCATCCATTCGCTTTATATGATTTGTCCATTTTGTTGTTTCCCTGAATTTTATCTCTCATTCTAAATATTTGTCTCTATTTTAGCTTTTGTCCATTCAAAACAACGTCCAATTCAGTTCTATTCATCTATGAGCTGTTGCTCTCTCACTTGCTCTCAGTTATCTACGTGTTGTTTCTATCCTTTCTTCTTTTTTATAAGACGTATTAGCATTATACGACGTTGGTTATTACTATATCTAAAACTTTAAAATGTTTTCTCATTTTCAACTTTTTAGTTTGATTCATTGTCCATGTCGATTCTTTCAGAATCCCTACTTTCACTCAATATAGCCCAACCTAGACATAACTGATTATTCTTTGTCTTAGTTCTATACTAAAATGACCATTTCAAAGAAATGTTACTTAAAAAAATATAATCATTGAAATTTTGTATTTTTGTGATTTTGTCAAGTCTTTTGTCAACATCATTTATAATAAAATGATTTAAAAAGGCTGTTAAAATATGTTTTATGAGTCACAATTTTATGAATCTTTAGTGAGTTTTGTCTCTAGTTTGGCTTACATATTACTGGTACATAAGGCGTCTCATTTAAACGCTAGTACAGCATCCATCTGGCTCATTGTACATTACTGTTGGCTATATTTCTACTCTATTGTGAGTTATTATCAATCTATTTTTAGATACTCCCTGGTCCTTTTCTCTTGTCTCTACTCAGCATTCTTGTCGTTTATATTTTATCAGAATGTTCGTTTTATCCTTCCTTATATTTATATAGTTCTAATATTTTCTTGATCATCATCATTCTGGCTTTACAACCCTGAGTCCTAGCCTCCTCATGAAATCTTCATCGATGTTATCGAAGCCTAATATCTTCTTTATCCTGGATTTATATAAAAATATATTTTCATCTGGACCTATATTCACCGCCCAGTACAAGTGGATAGCTGTTTCAAAGCATCTGCCATCATTGTTCTCTAGACTTCTACTATATCTCTCTAACGTGGTACATTTTTTTGATCAAACTTTCTTGTGCCTATTGAATTTTTAATGTTATTCTCTAGCTTTGCTTTTTTTCTTTGGGTTTTCCAATTTCAGGTTACTCTCGGTAGTCCCTTTTCCTTCTTTGGATATATCATATTCTTTTCTTTGAATATTTTACATAACCTTCGTCCAGTTCATCACCGCACCCACATCTTCATGGTACTTAATCTTTTTTTTTGTAAAATTCTGTCTATCTCCCTAGGTTCATATTATAGATTGCCATATCCTACAATTTTGATGTAAATATCTTTTTTTTTGTTTGCTTATATATATTTGGCCACCATACACTTTTTAATCTGTCTACTGATTTCTCTCCTTGATTTTCTGTGTATTTTTTCTTTTTATTTGTTTGTTATGAGGTATATATAATCCTTACATCCTTCTACTTTTTGTTTTCGTCATGTAAAACTCACTATACGCTTAAGATAGCTCTTAATAACAAAGTACATTATTTTGACAATTCTTTACGATAGTTTTGTAAAAAAAATTTATTTTAAAAATCCTTTATAAAAGGTTTATTGATATAAAAACCCTATCGGGCTAACACAGAAGATTTTCGTAATGATTATTCCATCATCAGTGCTTTTACTAGGTTGACATGTTTAAAGCCACCAAATACATGGGTAAAAAACCCTTTAAATGGAGTTAAATTAATTTTAGGTTACATTTTTGATGATAAAATTCTAGATGTGAAAGTTATAGACATAATTTACTTCATGGCAACTTCGTGACTCCAACACTGGGGTTGCTGGCCCTTAGACGAGGTGT
The DNA here is from genome assembly GCA_918026665.1 of Diabrotica balteata. Lineage (NCBI taxonomy): Eukaryota > Metazoa > Arthropoda > Insecta > Coleoptera > Chrysomelidae > Diabrotica > Diabrotica balteata. The sequence goes on from OU898281.1 coordinate 147,387,380, forward strand.
CTATTACGACTTCTGATAGCAACTAGAGTTTTATAAAACGCTTTAAACCAAATATATCTTCTTTTTCTTTTTTACCTTCTTATTAGAAAATTCTGCCTGTTTCTGTTTCCTTTGATTGTGATCCAAGGAAACATTTCCTAGCAGATCTTGTTTCAGCCGTGTATGTCAATATTGGCCTAATAGTCATTTTGTAAATTCTTTTCTGAGTTTCGACATCCTAGATATTTAGACCTCCTACTGCTTTATTGACTTGCTGTATTTTGGTTTTTTACTTCTGTCGTCATTATTTTCTACTTAAAGTATGACATCGTCTGCATAGCATCGATTACCATCTTATACCTTTTTACTCTCTTCGCGGTTTTAATTATTTTATCCATTATGAGATGGAGAGGAGTCTTAAGGAGTCTCCCTGCCTTATACCTGTGCATATGTCTTTTTCCTCTGCCATTTGTCCATATATTCTGCCCTGCAATTTATTGTCCTTGTTGTTTATCCTCATATTATATCGGTAATTAACTTTGCTTAAAACTTTTACGTTAGTTTCAGCATGGTGTTTAATAGATTGATTCCTCTATAGTTTTTCTTTCTTTTATGCCACCTTTTTAAACATCAAGATTAGTACGCCCTTTTTCCATGCTTTGGGTACTTTCGTTGCATTGTAATATGTTGTTAATGAGCTGCGCTAGTTGATCTGTCATAATTATTTTGAAATAATTTAATAGCTCTTTAGCCAGGCTAATGCTATTCTGTCCATGCCTGTAGCTCTTTTGTCTTTTAACTTTCTTTGTGCCTTCTCCACTTACACTGTGCTTATACTGGTTTGCTCATTAGTTGTAATTCTCGGTTGTTCTGATTCTGCTGGTAACCAAAGATATTTTAATAACAAAAATATTAATAATTATAATATTCATTTTTAAAGATAATTAATTAAAATGATAACTTAATAGTACTCAATGTGCATTTTTGAGCTAATTTTTGTATGAATGTAATTTCAGGAGGTCAAGAAGGAGGAATTGGTGGTGGTCACGGCTATGGCCATGGTCTTGAATCACAAGGGAGCGCCTTAGGCGGACACGGAGCAGGCTTAAGTGATGGCGGTATCGATTACTCAGCATCAAGTCACGGACTTGGATCATACGGCGGTGGCGGTTTCGACCAGAACTCCATTTCGCAAGAGGGAGGACACGACTTCAGTGGAGGCCTAGGAGCAGAAGGAGGTGGTTACGAAAGTGCGGGAAGCGCAGGACACGGTGGCTACGAATAAACCTTAAGTAGTTATTATTATTTCTTGTTACAAGTACCAAGACTAGTCTTCTTTGTTTTTGTTGTTGTAATAGTTGTAAATGTTTTTGTGAATATTCATGTTTGAAGTTGCAAAATGTACTGAGGATATTTTCTAAAAATATTTGCAGGTATTATGGTTGTTGTATAATATTATTTATTAGTTGTTAAGCTGTTACTTCTGTACCTAATAAAGCTATTTATGTTTCTCTTATAAAATGCTTTTTATTACAGTCTTCTTCTTCCCTTTATTCGCTTTATTTAAATGTTTCGTCTAGCCATAGCTTGTGCTTAAAACTTTTGCCCCTCGTCTATACAATTGTGCGAAAAAAAGTTTGAACGCAAGTGATAATTTGAAGAGGAAGTTAGTTTAGATGAAAAAAATTCTTTAATCGTGATCCATTGCCATTTATAAGTAGACTATGTCTTCCTGCCAATGATATTACGTACTCTGAACCTACTGGCGTTTATATCCCCTAATATTATTTTGATATCATGGACATAAGTTTATGTCTAGTTGATTTAGTGTATAGTAGAATTCATCTTTATCATTTTCTGATGCCTCTTTTGCATCAGAAAATGATGAAGATGAGTTGATGAAGAAAATGATGAGAATATGGTTAAATTGGATGAGTTTCCTTAATATTATAATACAGATTCTTTTATTGGTATATTTAAAGTCTAATAGGTCTAATTGCGGTATTTCGTTTATTACAAAGCCACCAAGTGATCCAATCTCTTTAGAAAAAGGTGGCTTCATAACATCGTCTTCAACGGATGTTTAACTATTTTATAAATAGGAGTTGTCATTGAATTTCATTGTCACTTAGGCTAACAAAACAATATCGCTTGTCTTGTATCAAAAAACAACTCTCATCTAAGAATATCACTTCTCACTAATTTTCAACAGTACAAGTCAGATACTTTTTGACAAATTGTATGGTTTCTGCTTGTCAGCAGATATCATCAGGTTTTTTCATCCTGATTGTTTTTCATATACATTCTGAAAGTCCTGTTTGTAAAGTGAAGTTATCGACAATAATTTCAGCTTGTAATAAGATTTTTATGATTTGTGGAAATTATTTTATCAACTATAATATTACTACAGTATTATTTTCTGTGTGTCCCTTGATTACACATCCACTTTCACCCCTGGACAGGAGAGTAAATGGCTAAAATCCAGAAAATTCGTTGAAAAACCTTAAGGTTTTTCTGGTTGGTGAAAACGGTTTTGTGGAACATAACTTTACCATAAATCACCGTATAGATATAGATTTTATCATACCTTCACTCCGGTGGTGAAAGTTGGACATAAGTGGCTAAAAATAAGAAAACTTGCTGAAAATCGATGTAAAGGATTTTTAACGTTTGTGAAAAAGATTGTATCAACCATACCGTTATGTTTTCCTTTATCATCCCTCCATATCCAGCCCAGAAAGGGAAAGTGAGAGCCTGAAATTCATAAAATTTACTGAAAAGCTTTGTAAAGGTCACCAGCCGCTTTAGCATTATAAATTTATTAAAAATCACCGTGTAGAGGGTTTTTCTTTACTATTTCTTTACTCCATTGGTGAAAAATGTAGGTAAGTGGGTAAAAACAAGAAAACTTGTTAAAAAAACTTTGTAAACGATTTTCATGGTTGACAAAAATAACTTTGGCAGCCATAACATTATCACAATTACTTTTTTCGTTCTTTTACTTTATCACTGCTTCACTCCTTCAGTCTCCAAATCGTTTAAAAAGTTGGTAACATATGGTGAAATGACTGACACAAAATTATCATTGTGTAGAGAGTGCGTAAGAGAATGAGCGACCCCAAACTTTCATCACCGAAGTGTAGGAATAGAAAAAGCGAAACTCTCTACATGGTTATGGTATCCTAATAAACATTTCCTGAATCTATATTCTCTTTATTTAAAAAAATATATATACCGATATTATGATTTTTCTTTTAGATATAACAAAAATAATTGAGGTAGAGCAAACAGTTATCAATTATTTAAAAATGTTATATTTTACCTTTTATTTCAATCCCAATAATCAGTGATGCTGGTCTTGTTATATATATTTTTCTTTAACTTGTATAAACCAAGATGAATTTCAGGATTTTTGGGAAATCAACTTTCCACACCAGCTGCTCCTACCAATATGCAATACTTACAATACCAATGCTGGATAAATAGAAGATAAAAAACACAACTGTCAACACTACCGTTCTACTCTCTAGAAGCCTTCCATCGCAGAAGAAGTCTCTAATATCATCAAAAAGCTTTATAACTTGAAACCTCCTGGACCAGACAAAGTTCAAAACTTAAGACTGGCTTAAGAAGTTCTGAAGAGCTTATGAGTGCTTATCAACACTATTAATCATGTTATTTCTAATCCGCAGGAAATACCATCATTCCTAACTCAGAGAACAACTTAGTTAATACCGAAGAATCAGAATAATACCCAAGATCCAGCCAAGCACCGGCCGAATACTTGTCTTCTAACTTTATATAAATTGGTCACATCTTGTTTAGCCAAGCATATCTACCAATACTGCGCTCTAAACAATATTATAGAACCCCTAGTCATTTTGACCAGGCATACACAAAAAAAGGAACCTCTTCAATAACTTTATTGACCACAAAAAGCATTTGATTCAGTGCTAAATGAATGGCTTGCAGATATATTAAGAATACAATAAAGTCGATGATAATATAGTGATCTTAAGACATATTCCAATGGGACTTGCTGAATCCATTTTGGTTTTGTCTAGCGATGAAAGGTTTTAGCATTAAAAACAATAATACTGTAGTGGCAAAGCTTAATCATCTGTTCTGTCAACTGCAAGACCCAGTACATCTACCTGCCTGCTTTGTGTTGTAGAAACTCTTCACGGAGATAGATCTTTTGCATATACTCTTCTAGGGCGATTCAGACCGCCCTTTTTTTAAATAAACAAAATTTGAATTTATAACAGAAGCTGCCTTAACTAATATCGGTAAAACTAAACGCTGTAATAGACAACCAGTGCCTTGGTGGACCAGCGAAAATCGCACTAGCTTATCTATAACAAAACGTGCGTTTAATTAACTTTAAAAATCATAATACTGAAGAAAATTTATTTAATTTTAAAAATCTCAGAGCAAGAATCGAGATATCTCATAAAAAAAGTAAAAGAATTACATGGGAAAATTATGTCTCTTCTATAAAGTCATCGACCCCTTCAGCTGTCATTTGGTCTTAAATTCGTAAACCCAAAGGTTCTAACTTTTTTAGACAAATAAACTCCGTAACTCTTGGTTAAACAATAATTACTTGTAACAAAGCTATTGAAGAAATATTTACTGATATTTATCAACAAAATTTTAGCAATAATGATATACCTCAGGAAATGTTAACGCACAAGGAAACTATAAAATCCTCTATTATTACCATAAGCGATACAAATAATGCTTTAAACATCACTATAACTCTTCAAGAATTAGAATTTGCGATTTCTGATTTAAAAAAGGCCTGGGCTGAACCAGATGACATACCATTTACAGCTAAACTAGTTTTACTAGATTTATTTATTATTTGTTTTCTAAAACATAAATTTCCCGATCTTTGATCTAGGCAGTAATAATTCCCTTCATCAATCCAAATAAACCTAAAGATAAACCCACTTCTTACCGCCTCATCTCGCAACATGGATCAACTTAGTCTATTGCTATATACAAATGCAATCTCTTCTCCATGGACAACCTGCACTACCATTGACCTTAAATTAAGAAAATATCCCGAAATCATATACAAACTTCTCTATAATTTAATATCTTTTTGCAGAAATCATATCCCGTTACCCCAACTACTTACAAATCTTTACCGACGCCTCTAAAACCCTAGATGGACATGCTGCTGCTTACTATTCTGATGAAGAAAACTCCTGCAGCATACACTTACCTAAAAATTAGAGTATAAATACTCACAGGCGAGACCACAGCTATTTTAAAGGCCTTAACTTTTTTAAAAACAATTAACACGATGAAGTGCGTCATCATTGAGATTCACTTAATGCGTTATTGAAATTAAAGTAAATGTATACAAGAAATCCTATTATACAAACAATTAAAAATGAATTAAAAATACTTCATTCCATGGGAAAGGACACAGCTTTCATTTGAGTACCATCGCACACTGGAATCTGGGGAAATGAAAAAGCAGATCAACTAGCAACTGCAAGCCGTATCAACATAAAGATCATTGCAATAATATTTGGCAAAATTAACTGGGAAAATTACAGTAACCAAATTAAACCCACTATGCCCAAAGAGCTATGATCACAGTAATTATAAACCCTTTAAGAATTGGTCATACTTCTGTCACACACAAATTTTTAATCAGTAAAGATCCACCGCTTATTTGTAATGAACTGCTCCACGTCATTGACAGTGAAACATTTCCTGCTTAACTGCACTTGTTTCCAAAATCAAAGAAGAATGCATAGAATTTCAGAAGACCTCAAATCCATCCTGATTATTAAATATATAATAATTTAAATGTATTAAATTATTTAAGAGATATAAAATTGATTTATATTATTTAATGTTACATTGTCGTATTAAAAAGTCTTGTGTTTTATCATCCCACTAATAACCCTGCGTGGTTGATGTGGTATAAGTATTTTAAATAAATAAAAAAAAATTGAATTGACATTACATGTAAAGTAAAATAATTATTTCTTCATATAAATTTCTTATACCTTTATTATTAAAATTGTTTTCAATATTAAGACATATTAAGACAGAAACAAGGGAAAAAACAAAAAATTATACATATTTTATTTACCTGGTAATATTGTAGAAATTCATAAAAAAGTAAAAATTAATATACAAAAGGAAACTAAACTATAATATTTATAAATAAAAAATAATCTAATATTCCGATCTTGTTCTTTCATCGTATACATTACGCAAAACAAAATTTTCCAACTGTTGTTTACCAAAATTATACGTAGTTTTTCCATTTTTATCAGGACTGACAGTATGTTCGTCAACATTTTCTGTACCATCACCATCATCTACTTCATTTTCATGATACCTTGACTGATCTTCATTGTCTTCATACTCTTCGACATTGTTACTTTCACCTTCGTCTTCTTCCTGTTGATTTTCATGGTCTTCAGACTCCTCTTCTTTAGTAGATTTATTGTCGTCGAAATTAGTTAAAGCTTTTGCTACCTTTTTGGTAAATGGAGAATCGTATGTATGGTATGAGGTAGTTGTGATATCAAAAGGATCAGTTTCTTGCACTTTGTAACTACCGCGAATGTTAAATCTGTCGGCCGGATTCAAGGCATTGGGATTTAGTTTTTGTACTTCAAAGTGTTCACTAGTCAGCACTTGCTTTGTAGTTTTTAGATCATCATCGTTAAACGATTGGTTGAAATCATCGTCGGTTTAAACTGTTTTGCTCTTGTTTTACTTGCTGGGAAGGAAAATCGTTTTCACCATTATGGAAATGTACCGGAACCTTCATAACTATACTTATGCAATTTGTGATGCTTACGCTTGTGACCATGATGTGGTGGATGATGCGGAGGATGATGCGGATGGGGATGCGGGGGATGATGTGGTCGGTGATTATGATGTTTTTTATGAGGATTGTGTTTATGTTTGTGCTTATGACCATGATGGCCGTGATTAGGTCTATGGTCGTGGTGGTGATGGTGCTTGTGGATTACCACATGCTTCTTAGGCTTTTTATATACTACATGTTTATGGTTGTGTTTGTGGACTAGCTGCGGTATGTGGATTTTTATGTGGACACTGAAAAAAATAAAGATATTGATATAAAATGTGTATGAAGAGAATGAAAATGATATATTACACTAATGCCCAAAATTAACGCACCACCTTAATTTATACTGTAAGTTTGAAGCTATTTTTCTTCTGGGCAGATAATTGTATTTTAATAATTTCTGTCTCACACTATAGGTATATTTCTAATTAATTATTGTAATAAGGTTTTTTGAAAAATATCAACGTATACGGGATGTAGAAATAGAGTTGTATTTTTTCATTTTTGCAACAACCCTGTAAAATTTATTAGAAAGAAACTCTACATTTTAATAATATAGTTATAGTTAATAGAGTAGTTTTATCCTTAATTAAGATTTTTGTGAAAAAATTATCTCGATATCTGTATTATCAAAGATTATACAAAACTTTAAAAGTGTAACAAGTTTTTATTAACATTTAAAGCAAAGAAAACACTTCTTAGATAACCTTTATAATACATCTAAAGCCAAAGAAAATATAACCTAATTAATCTTCAAACAATTCCCTGTCCCAAAAACACTTAATAACGAGTATTTTTACCTCTTCATCTAATTACTTGTTCACAGCGACCAGGCATACTTAAAATCAAGCTGCGTATTTGGTCTTGATCAATTTCATCCCACAAATTTCTATGGGATTTAGATCAGAGCTGCAGCGTGGCCAGTTCATGGTTTGCACACGTGCAACATGTGGTCGAGCATTATCATGCATTAAAAGAAATGATTTCCTATGTAAGACGTAAAAAAACTACGTTCTTCTTCGTATATCAACAAGGTCCGTTCGAGCTGTAGGAAATATTTCTCCCCAAACCAAAACAGATCCTCCATTGAATAAAGTAATAGATCGTATGTTGCACTGGTTGCACTGTGCGTAGCATTCTCTTGGCCGTCGACTAACCTCCATCGAGCAATAAGACAAAAGAGGGAATGTAAAGGTAGTGGGGGTAAACATATTGATAGACAGGAAGTGCTATTTTGAGAGGCCACTTTAAACAAGGAAAGAGAATCTCTTTCCTTGTTTAAGAAATCAAATTTAGTTGGGTTATATTATTGTTGATGTTATTGTTTGTCAAAACTGTCACATGAAAGCTTATTTATATTTTCTATTGAAGTTTTTTAACAGTTGTTTAACATTTTAGACTATTATCGTTATTAATTAATTAAAACTTTATTGTGTTCTAGTGTTAAAAAAAGTATTTTTAATAAATAAATAGATAATATAATCTAAATATTATGTAATATAAAATAAATAAATAGATAAATTAGAACCCCTACACCACTGTATGATTATTGTCAAGTGTCATGAAATTTAAATTTGGCGCATTTGCATTTCCGGATATGTCCGCCATCAGAGGCCACTTTTTTGGTCTCCTTTCATAACGATTAGATTCCCTCTTTTGTCTTATTGATCGATGACTAACTCTCACACATCCTATCTAACCCATAATTATAAGCAATACCTCAATCCATCAGTGAACAATACGTGCTTCCAGCCATCAATCAATTTTGGAGAGTAGAAAATCACGTAATGCTTTGAACGTACTCTTCTTTTTTTGTAATATGGAATATCGAGATAATATTTGCACCAAAATGTTAGGAAAGAATAAGGCTATCTAGAAATAATAACAAGATGTAGCGGTTTGTTTCTAATATATTTCACAGGTTGTTGTAAAATTAGATGAAAAAAAAAACTACTTTTATTTTTACACCCCGTATATTACCCCCCGTAGGTAAAAAGTTGACATTTTTTAAAAATCAATAATATAGTAGTTAACTACAAATGTACCTATGATATTCAAAAAAATCCAATTAAGGGTTGAGAGAAATATAGTTTTAAAATCATGGTCCCTTTGAGGTGGTTGCGTTGTGGGCGTGATCTTTTCTGCAATCATGAATATTTCGAGATATGCAGGAGTATCTTTAACTTGGTATGTTCCTAACGTTTATTTATTAAAAGTTAAACTTTATTATTCAAAACGTTAAATTAATTAATTATAGTGCGAGGCTCAACCAATACCTAGTTATACAAAAAAAATTGGGTACTAGAGAGACTTTGAATTGATTTATTGATAATTGATAACTAGCAGTCTCACTTCTAACACAAAGAAAGATTTTGGTAGAGGTGTTTCCAAAATAGAAGATTAAAAAATATATTTTCGTTTTGTTGTTTTTATTTCGTGTTTTTCATTAGTAGATATGGGGGAGACCTTGGTACATTGAGCATAGAGGCAGAGTGGTTACCTTTAAATATTTTTCAAATGGAATGCGTTACCACTATGGCCTCTTAGTGGAGAATAGCAAAAACAAATCCAAGTCTTAGAGTTTATAATACGACCTAATAGGTAAAGAAGATTTCTGATAAAGAGCCTAACCTTGTTGATTTTTCCATGTATAATATTCTACTGTCCCATAAAATTATAAAGAATAACCTTTTTTTTTAATATACTAACAGTTAAACATAGTTTGTACTTTGGTGCACAATCGTCATTTCAAAAAGGGATACTGTGGTCACTACTTTCTTATAGTGCGAGGAGTAACCACTGTACCCCCATTAGAAAAATTTCAGTGTTTTATGTAGATTGTTTTAGGAAAATATGGTTAAAAAACATAAAGAGGAAAACGGAAAATTTAGCACCAAATATATGTTTATATCTATGATTATATCTCGTAGTTGTACCTCCTTTTCCAAACACACCATTTTCACAGATACCACCGAATATTTTCTCAGGATCCTTCATTCAAAATATAAGCAGGAGGTTTTCATCTGCCTTGGAAATGGTCCATGTAATCCGATCCATATGTACAACACTGCTTGTATAAGGGTTTTTGTATATGGATATTTTTTGTTTTTGGCTTAAGTTTCTGCTTCTCATATGTCTACTAAATTCAAAATAGCATTTGTATGCCAGGAATATTCTTCGCTTGATTTCTTCCGTCATGAAGTTCTCCTTGGTGATCAGGGAGCCTAAGTATATGAATTTATCCACCCACTTCAAAGGTAGAGTTATCAACCGTAAATTGGTGGCCGCTGTTTCTGGCTCTATTGTTGGGTGTTGATGCCATTATCTTAGTTTTCTCCTCATTTTACTTGCAAGCCTATATATTTTTAGGCGTTTGACAAGGTGGCATACATTTCTTCTAGCTAGCGTGTTGTGCGGCAACTAGGTCAACATCATCTGCATATGAAGATTTTTTTAGCAAAGTTTTTAAAATCCTTTAAAAACTTTGACACAAAGATATTTCCACTGCGTACTCCAGAGGCTACATCCTTGGCACGTGACATGGGTTTTAATCAGCCGGTTCTCAACGCATTTCTATAAAATCTAGTATATTCTTCTTCTTCTTAACGTGCCCTAATCAAGTCCCCTTGACATTGGCAATTAACATGGCGAAACTGTCTCTCTGTCTCGAGCTATTCTAAAGAATTGTTCAACTTTCTTTATTCTTAATTTAATATATATTTTCAGCAAATATGTTATTGACCTCTATCAGGTGTTTAATGTTGATGAAAAATAGTATCCCATTGATGTTGCGTTAATGCTTGTAGAAATGCAATTCTGTCTTTAATGATTTTTTCTCAGGGTTAATTTTTGAGGCACATATGATCACGGTGTTCCTCCTGAGATACAAGGAACATATTAGCAGTTTTCTGGATGGATCAATGAAACACTTGATTATTCACACAAAAACCGTCCAAAAAATAGCTGCAGTATTATCACATATGGACTAAAATTTATCTGAAAATTCTCACTAAATTTTCTATTCTAGTTATGTACGTCTGAGCCAGTATGGGCATCTATTTGTTTCGTTTTTCGTATCTTTTATAATAGTTTTTGTATTAAAAAAAGGATTATGACATGTCAAACGTGCATTAAGAAATTAAAATTTCCTTTTGACTTTTAATTATTGACAAAAATTTAACTAAATTAAGATGTCCCAATCCTCGATAATTATGTTAAGAAAAGCTCGGATGATTAGTATTAGAACTTACTGTTTGGCGTATGCATTTTCAAACGATTCTTGAAAGAAATATCCAACAAAGATAATATGAAACAAATTCACTTTCATCACTAAAAGACCACCTTCAAGAAAATCACCACATTTCTACACAAACCGATCAAGCCCAAATGAAAAAACATCAACAAAGAACTCATTTATATATTTTCACTCTTAGTAATAATATTTCTGTGGTATTTCGCCTTATTGACTTTAACAAAAAAGCGCAAATATCGAATATTTTCCAGATTGATTCTTGATTTCGCGGTTTGGTACGCACTTAACTATTACAATACCAAACCGAGAGTTATATAAGGGAATAAAAATTTTCTCGTTTAATTCAATTATGCCGTTTGACTTCCTTGTAAAAATGCGAATCAAAGTGTTTTGTTCGATTTAATGGTAATTTCAAGCACTCTTAATTTTGTAATCGTAAGTGACATAATTTAATAATATTAAAGGTAAATATTATAACCGCAAAAGCTGAAAGATTATCTTTCAATGACTAAAATTGGAACATAAATAAACAGATTCAATTTTAAACTGAATCAGTGATTCGGATCTATTAAAAACTAAGAAATAGGTATCAATGATAATATACAAGGTGTTTTAAACATGAAGGTTACACTGTGAGAGAGAAAAAATCATATTTTAAAAACATACATGCTAAATCTTCTAAAGATATGTGGAACTAGTTATATCTATTCCCAGATATCTACGCTGTGTTCTGCTTTCGATATATCTTTTGGTATTGCCTTCTTTAATTATGGAACCGAGATATTTATATTCATTGCTTTTTTTGTGTTTCTAATTTTTAACTATGGATCTTCTTCATCATCTCCTATTTTAAGATACTCTGTCTTTGAGATATTCATATTGAGGCCTCATTTTTTATTTTCTTTCTTTAGTTTTCTAAACATGTAGTCCATGTATTCCTCATCATTCGCTACGACTACCTGATCGTCTGCGAGAAATAAAGTTGTTAGACATTTACCACCGCCTATATCTGTTCCCATTCCGGATACTTGTTTCCTCCACTGCTCTAGCGATGATTGAATAAATATTTTAAATAAGGTCGAAGACAGATAACATCCTTGTTGAAGCCCCTTTGTTATTGGAAATGATTCAGATATAAAGTTTCCTTCTTTACCGACACTTCTTGGATACTCTCTACTGACACCTAGTTTAGTCAATGTTGAAACAGTTTTTTTCAAAGGTACCGTATCGTATGCCTTCTCTAAATCTACAAACAATAGGTGAGCAGATAGATTCCTTGCCTTCCGTTTTTCGGTTACTTGCTGCAGACTGAGTATACCATCAGTGCGCGATCTTTCTGCACGAAATCCATTTTGTTCTTAACTCTTCGGTTGTTATCTCAATTATTTGTGTATGTCCGAATATTTCTTAAATGTCGATCTTTTGAAATTTACATCTATCCTCTGTCAGTAAGAGCTTATAATAGTGTTTCCTCTGTTTCAGATCTATTAACTGTAAGTTAGATTTTTCCTTTGCTTCCCTCCGGAGAGACTTTATCATCTTACACGTTTGCACAACGCTTGTTCCACCGATATACCTATCCACCTCTGCATATCTTCGATCCCACATCACACATTTATAATATTGGCATAATTGCTGTATATACTGTACCAGACAGTACCCTAATAAGGAGCTTAGGAGTGAACTACGTTGTCCAATATTTGGTTCTGGGAGTGAGGTCTCTGAAAAAGGGTTACCCACGTACGAAGATATGATGGAGCTGTTTATATTCGTATCTTAGACCTATAAAAAACAGTATAACAACTGTGTGTTTAAAACAAGCAAGCAACTGATCAGCCCTTAGCGACCACTGCTGGGTTAATACATTATGAGGTTTGCAGGTGTATTTTTTATGAAGGGCAGCATGACAGTTCAAATTGCTTCAAGGCACGAACATTTACTATGGAACAAAAACGACGAACATTGTTACAAAAAAGCGTATTTTGAATATCTGAAAGTAGGATATTGTTCTATAAAGTGTAAAGGATGTTCGAACGGTATATTGTGTGGTAAATTCCATGCTATTTTGATGTGTCGTAATTTGCCTATTAATAAAATTGATACATCGACCTTTGGCGTTAGCCGCTCTAAAGAAATTTGAACTGATAATCAGAATCTTGCTAATTTTAACAGTACACAGGATTTTTTTTAAATAGTGAGTAAAAATAAGTTCACATGGTACTAAGCAAGTAATGGCAATTATTGACACCAGATTTGGTTTAAAAATATAAAAGACGAAAAAGTCAAATATTTCATATTTTGTATATACCAAAAATAAGCCTCCACTGCCTAGACTAATGGAAGTACGCACCCGAACTAAGAGAAAGTAGTTTTGCCGTCAGTAGTTCTGTCAATGGGTAGCGGTGCTGTCGTAGACCATTTCCTGTAATTAAACAATTTGCATATAATATTCAACACCATGCTAATTCTACTAAAACTCGCTATTTTTTGCTCGCTCCTTCTGGTTGCACTGAGTTACGATCCCGCTGACGACAACTTGAAGAATGTACTTCTGCCGAAAGGCACATTCGAGGCGTTTTACTTGAAAGACGAAGAAACTGGGTCATCGCGAGCTGCCCATTCACACGGATCTTTCTACAAACATCGAAATCCAGCTCTGGTCGACGCAAAGAACGCTGCAGCATATGGTTTCCGGTTTGATGGCAAAAGAAGATTTAACTACGAATAATAATTTAATTTACAAATTTATTTAAAATATTTGTATACACGATTAAATAAAAAAAACTTAAAATTGTAAAAATCTATAGGTACAGAATTATTTAATGTTTTTTTTTTCATAAATATTTGTCAATCGCTAAATTTATAATATAATAAAGTCAGTTAAGGTTATAATACATTTGTTTTGTTTGTTTTAAACTCCCCATTTTTTATACTTTTTTACTGTTTATAGTGACGTATCCAATAATAACAATGCATCCAAGAGAGTATGAATGCTCATACATAAAAATCAAAAATAACTTGATAGTTGGGATGTGATCAGCGAAAGACTATGGGCCGCCAACAGTACCATCAAAGGACACAGAATAACTTGAATAGGATGATACGTAGTCAGTGGTGATAATATTAGTTTTCACCTAAAAATTTGAAACTCAACGTAAAAAAACCATCTATTTCCAAAGAATTAGATAGGGCTATTCGTATACAATAAAATACCCTAGTTCAAATTGGTAACCAATATAAAATTGGATTATTCTGGAAATACAAAATATTCAAAGACTGGAGTGTATAGAGAAGAAAATTAAAAAAATCCAGCACTAGGTACCAAAATTAATCAACAAATTCAAGATTGTCTAGAAAAGAGATATATTAGAAAACTGTTAGAACAAGAACTCTTAGAGCATCAAAAAAAACATGGTATCTTCCCATATTTCCGGCCTTTAATCCTAACAAACCTGACAAACTCAGATTAGTTTGGAATGCAGCAGCAACCGTACAGAGAATATCCTTAAATTCTATGTTATTACAAGGAGATGACCAACTTGCTTCTCTATTAGGCGTCCTTCTAAGATTTCGTGAAAGAAAGATTGGCTTTTCTGGAGACATCAAGGAAATGTTTCTTAGTGTAGGTATAATAGAAGAAGATCAACATGCACAATAATTCTTGTGGAGCAATGGTAGCTCTCGTCATGACTGTGATGACCTTCGGGACTACCTCCTCACCCAGTTGTGCACAGTTTGTTAAAAACACTAATGTGAAGAAATTTAGCATAGAATAACCTAGCGCTGTTGATTCCATGGTAAAGAATCATTAGGTCGATGATCTCTTAGAATCAACATACACTGAGGATGAAGCCATCCAATTAGCAAAAGAAATTGCCTTAATTCACGCCAGCGGAAATTTTAAAGTAAGAAACTGTAGATCAAGTTCTGAAAAATTAATGAAAATTATAAACACACTCACGGAAATAACGAGAAAGTCAACCCAGATCTAGCAAATAATAAGAGCATGGAGAAGGTTCTGGGAATGTGGTGGGATTTAAGGAGAGATCATTTTATTTTCAATTTAAAGTGTAATAAAGGAAATAAAGATGTTTTAAGTGGATTTAGAAAGCCAACAAAGCGAGAAATTTTACAAATCTTAATATCTGTATTATATACAACAAACCCTTTAGGTTTGTTAGCAAACTTTTTGATTTATGTGAAAATTCTTTTACAGGAAATATGGAGGAGTAAAATTTCTTAAGATCCACTAATAACCAATGAACAGTTTCAAAAATAGCTTGTTTGGTTGAAACAACTACCAGAAATAGGTTTCAATTCCAAGATACTTTCTTAATAAACTCGAAAACTGGAAGGATAACAATTCGCAAATGCACATATTTCTAGATGCCAGCGAACACGCAAATGCTTGTGTGGCATATCTAAGAATAAAAAAAAAGATGTCATAGAGTGTACTTTGATTGGAACGAAAACACATGTAGCACCATTAACACCACAAACTATTCCTCGATTGGAACTTAATGGTTTGGTAATGAGTTCAAGGTTTGCTAAAAACCTTTGTCAACATCTTTCCATAACTGTGCACAACATTGTTTATTGGACAGATTCTTCAACAGTTTTGAGCTTGTTAAGAAATAAAGACCCAAGAAAATTACCAAAATATGTAGCTTACAGGGTGGCCGAAATTCAACAAAACTCAATGGTATCACATTGAAGATATGTACCTACTAAGAATAACATAGCCGACAAAGCTACCTAATGGACAAAATGTTCCAATTTGAAAAACTTGAGGTGTTGATTTAAAGGTCCTGATTTTCTGTATCAATTAGAAAAGAGTTGGCCTCCAGACACCACCCTTAATAAGTATAATCTTAACCACTTGTGAAGTAAAAATTAATAGTCCACTTTTAATAGATTTTGAAAGATTCAGTCAATTTAATAGAATTTTAAGAGCAACTGAATATATGTTTCGATTTTTAAGAATTGTTTATGCAAAATTAATGAATTGAAGAGCTAAAGAATATTAACTTCGAAGAACTTTAGATGCTAGGAATTTTAATAAGCAACTCAATGTGAATATTCAAAATGAATAACACAATAAAAACTAATAATTCTTGAAGTTCACAGAAAAAGTTAATAAATCAAGTAGTTTATTTAAATTATCGCCATATCTGGAGGAAGATAGTTTAATTCGTATAAGAGAAAGATTAATGAATCTAAAGATGTTATTTTAGAAATAAAAAGGCCAATAATTTTATCGAGAGGAAGTCGTTTAATCTTACTAGTTGTTGAAGACTATCACAAAATATATCACCATAGAAATCATGAAATTGTAGTAAATGAGATAAGACAAAAATTTTATATACCATAACTTAGACAACTAGTTAATAAGATTAGGACCATTGTCAAAATTGCAAGGTCAAATTTGCCAAGCCAAAACCACCAGAAATGTCACCTCTACCGCCGTACATTTACTGCTCCGTTTGCACACACTGGTGTGGATTATTTTAGTCCAATAAATGTTACTGTTGAAAGACAGACGCAAAAAAGATGGGGAGCTTAATTTACGTGTCTCACGACCAGAGCAGTTAATCTCGAAGTAGCTTACAAACTAGATATGGACAGTTTTATACTATGCTTGACCCATTTTTATTAATAGAAGAGGATGACCAAGGCCTATTTATTGTGATCGAGGTACGAATTGCATTGCAGCTGAACGAGTATTAAGAGAAGAACTGTAAAAGTTTAACAGTAAATTTATAGCCAATTCACTGATTAGCCCAGATCTAAAATTTCACTTCAAACGCACCCCTTTAGCCACATATGGGTGGGGCCTGGGAGCGCCTAGTGAAAGCGGTTAAAATTTCGTTATATGATTCATTACCAAAGAGAAACCCAATTACTTTATAGTTGTCTCATAGCTGCAGAAAACATAGTAAACTCAAGACCACTTACTTATCTTCCAATAGAATCTGAAGAAACTGAATCTCTAATCCCAAATCATTTTTTAATTGGATCTTCAAAGGGAAATAAACCAATTCGATTTTTAAACGAAGATGTTAAAGTATTTAAATTTAATTATTTATATAGAGAGCAATTTGCAAATAAATGTTGGCAGAGCTTTATTTCTGAATACATACCTGAACTACTACTTAGGGCAAAATGGCATAAACAAGTTGTGCCAATTAAACAAGGCGATATTGTAATTATATGTGATAAATATTTACCAAGATGCAATTTTCCAAATGGTAAGTTAATTGTAGTTAAAAAATCACCTGATGGGCAAGTGCGACGAGCAATAGTTCAGTAAAAAATGGAATATATGTCTTGTTATAAAATTAACAGTAATACTGTGAAGTTTATATAGTTCTAATTTATTTGTCTTTATTCTAATTTATTGTCTATATTCTAATTTATTAAAACTCACGATAACTAATTACGAATTTATTAAAGTCTTTATTAATTCTAATTTATATTACAAATAATAATTTATGTTTCGTTACATTTAAATATCGCGGTTGCCGAGCTTCTTATATGACTGGCTCCTCAATGAAATTATTCCCTTATTTATATAATTCCAAGCCGGTAAACAGAAAGGTGTAGAGAATACCATGCTGTTCTCGATGTAGACACAGCGGCGACTGGTCTCAAAACATGTTTTTTTTATCGGCTTGTCGCCCCCAGAACATTCGATTCAGGTAGATTTTTGACCTAGAAATTACGAGAATCAATAAAAGAATTAGTCATAAAATATTTACAGTTCTATATGCCATAACATTTAAAATCGTAACATTGCCCCCCTCTTAAAAGATGGTTCCTCCTGGAACCTTGTCGGGACTGGAACGACATGCTGATATCGGCAACTGGACCCTCTTTTACAACTTCCAGTTGTATAGAAATGACAAGGGACGGTTTTCTCTCCGCACCAGTAACTATGCGGATTGCAACAGACTAACACCTGGACTTCGGTGTCTTTAAAGATTTCCTCCACCATGTTTCGTATAACCCTCCAATCTAATTGGCGGCACTCCAACTTTGGCATGGCTAACTTTTGCACGTCGGACTCTAGTACGTGCTCTCTCAACTGAAGTAAGGCTTCCCATACATCTCGGTAGGTAGGTTGATCACGGGCAGTGTCTTTTGTTACCAGGTAGAAAAGGTAACGTGATGCATCTTGAAGTTTTAAGGCTTTTCCAGGAGCTGGCACTTGGCATTGAAGTTCTGCAACTATAACAGTATGGACGAACTTTTCTGCTCCAATTCCTAATTGTATCTGGATTTCTCCGTGAATGTTGGCATTTTCACCTGTAGCGGTACGAAGTCGCAACCTCGTTGGTAACAGTTTCTTACGGCTGTTTATAACTGTCGGGCGAATAATGGTTCTTGTCGCTCCGGTATCCACCAACAACGTATGCTTTTTACCATTTATTTCTCCATCTACATATACACTATCTTCAAGACATTTCAAAGAAGCTATCAGTATGAGAGGGTCTTTGGAAAAGTTCTGGGTCGAAGCTGCCCCCCTAAGGCCGACCCGTTCTAGTTTTCCTGATGGTGAGTTTCTTGATTTGCGTCGTACCTAGGATGCTTACAAGAACTTCGTACGTGTCCTATTTCGCCACAATTCCAGCATCTTATGGTCTTCGGTTTCTTGTATGTCATGCTTTTTATCATATTAACGAGCTGGTCAAGTTTATCTTCATCTCCTTCCTCTTTTACAGTCCTAACTTTACTGTACCCGCCAGAGGCCTGCGTGGCTGACTCGTATTCAAGAGCGGCGGATAAGACATCAACCAGCGTCTTGTGACGAGCTAATCGTAGTGTTCTTTGCATCTCATGATCACGAAGACCATCAATAAACGTTTGAACGGCCAACTTTTCCATCATGTCTTCGGGAGCTGTTGGATAAGCATATCGCACTAATCTGGCGATATCTACTTCATATTCTTGAAGAGCCTCATCTTTCTTTTGTCTTCGATTTTTGAGCTGCGACTGATATACATGCTCCAAGTGTTCGTGGCCATATCGCATATTTAACCTCTTCTTCAGTTGTTCGAAATCATCCGTCTCCTCTACGGCTATGGTCTGGAGCACATCTAAGGCATCTCCTCGAAGAGCGATAGTCAGGTTTACAGCCTTTTCTTTTTCAGACCATCCATTCGCTCTTGCAGCTGATTCGAACTGTTTCATGTAGTTGTTCCATGATGATTTTCCGTCGAAAGTTGGGACTTTGACATGAACGGAACTTCCACTTCCTTCACATTTCGGCCGTGTTTCCAACTTACATTTCGTCTCGTCTTCTTTTGTCTCTATGGTAATTGGATTGTTTACTCTCTCTGTTGTTCCTGTTCCCTCAATCTTCCTTTCCAACTCTTTCCATATCTTCTCTTCGAAGGCCATCATATCGGCAGCAACTTGGTTTTTTAATGAAGACACTC
The DNA here is from genome assembly GCA_918026665.1 of Diabrotica balteata. Classification (NCBI taxonomy): domain Eukaryota; kingdom Metazoa; phylum Arthropoda; class Insecta; order Coleoptera; family Chrysomelidae; genus Diabrotica; species Diabrotica balteata. The sequence continues at coordinate 147,406,899 of OU898281.1, forward strand.
TATCGTCGAGAGCAGACATCTCCGAAGTGACTTTAGAGATTTCCAAGGAGATGTTAGCAGAGACTTTGCTTTCTAGAGAAGAAATCTCGTTAGACACTTTGTCTTCTAAAGAGGCGATGTCGCCGCAAACTTTGGCTACATCAGAGGAAACTTTCGAAATATCGCCATGAACTCTGTTCTCTAATGATGCGATGTCACCAGAAACTTTATTCTCTAATTTTGAAATTGACACGATGACAGCATCTTCAAATATATAAGTTTCCGGATCTAAACCCTCTTCCTCCAAAGCATTCTTTAGTCGTTGGACTAACTCAGCCTTTTTTCCGGTAGAAGCTAATTCTCTATCCTCAAGATGCCTTCTTAGATTCGTAACTGTGAGCTCGTAAATCGTAGCCATCGTTCACCAATTTCACTTCTTTTCAAAAATTCAAATTAAATTTATCTACAACCCCACTTCTGCACCACTGTGAAGTTTATATAGTTCTAATTTATTTGTCTTTATTCTAATTTATTGTCTATATTCTAATTTATTAAAACTCACGATAACTAATTACGAATTTATTAAAGTCTTTATTAATTCTAATTTATATTACAAATAATAATTTATGTTTCGTTACATTTAAATATCGCGGTGGCCGAGCTTCTTAGTGTCGTTACATACTATAAGAAAAACACCCGGCCCGGGTCTTTAACGGTCCGAGTGTTTTTCGTATAAATCGTACCAGGGCATTTAAACATATTAGTCTTTTCACATTATACAAGAAACGGAGTAACGCCCGGGCCGAGACCGAATACCTCTCGGATCCCTGCTGCTTCGTCCGAGTCTCGGACCGGGCATTTCACCGTACCGAGACTTAGTGGGGCATTGGCGTAAATATATCACTACACACTGTTCCTGTAGTACTCGGACGCAGTGATCCGAGAGCATCTGGGTTGTACTGGTGTTGTGTGTGCGATCACTACTACTATGACGTCCGAACGGGAAATTGACATAGACGTGCTAATAAGTTTGGTAGAAGATTATCCTGTAATTTGGAACAAAAGTTCGGAGGAATATAAAGACAGGAATAAAACAAGAGATGCTTGGAGAGAGATCTGCATCAAACTGGATGAAAACTTCGACCAAGTAGATGCCGTGGAGCGCAAACAATTTGGTGAGTACATTTGGCTATATTATATTATTATTTTGTTTTATATGTCCACTACAAGTTATTGAAGCTCATATAAGATTTATAAATTTTATTATTATTGTGAAATAAGTATCTATAGTAACAATTATGCAATTTATTAATCTAAATTTTTGAGTTTTGCCACGGCACAGAGCCTTCATCTGTTACAAAATAGTCAGCTAAAACGTTTCGTATGCCAGTCCCAGCTTTTTGACCATGACTGATTTGATGTGTAGGTATATCATCAAAACCATCGGTTGAAACGGTGTCCTCAAAGTTATAACCGTCCTTTTCCCTTACAAAATTGTGAAGGACGACACATGCTTTAACAATATTAACCGCTAAGTCTGTATGGACATTAAGAGGACGATGAAAAATTCTCCACTTATTTGCCAGTATTCCGAATGTGCATTCTACATACCTTCTTGCTCGACAGAGGCGGTAGTTAAAAATTTTTTTTTTATAATTTAAGTCTTTCCCTGCAAATGGTCTAAGTAAATGAGTACTCAAGGCGAAACCTTCATCTCCGATAAAAAAGTAAGGTATGTCTGGATTTAATGAACCATAGAGGGGCCTAGGATTTGGTAACTGTAGTTTTTGAGTCTGAATGTTTTTCCACAAAGAACTTTCTTTAAAAACCGTTGAGTCACATTCACTTCCGTATGCACCAACGTCAACGTAAATAAATCGATAGTTGCTATCAGCAACAGCCATCAGCACTACCGAAAAATAGCTTTTATAATTAAAGAACATGGATCCACTACCAATTGGTTTAATTATTCGGATATGCTTGCCGTCAACGGCTCCTATACAATGTGGAAAATTTGCTCTTTCTTCAAAACCTTCGGCTACATTTTGTAATAGTTCGCTATTAAGTTTAGGCAAAAAGTCGTCGGTTAACTTTAACCAAATAATATTACAAACTTCTCGCACAATGTTCGCTATTGTAGATATTCCCATTCGATAACTGTAATGTAGATCTGTGAAATAACATCCACTACCGAGGTACCTGAAAAAGAAAGTAGGTAACTGTAATTGATCATAGTTTTAGTAGGAAAATGGCCCTTGGTGAAATTTTCTAAATTATTGATATGTTCACACACACACGATATGCGAATTTTTCCGGAGTTGGTTCATACAAACAAAACAAGCTTTGCGCTTTTTATCTCCGGTTCCACAACCCCTGAGGTCAAGGGATATTCGCGGCCGTTTCTGAAGCTCCAACAACTACTATCCGGGCAGACGCCCCGCCGATTATTGGATTACAGAACTCCAGAAGCATGACGACAATAGAATAGGCCGAAATTGTTTTGATATGTTATATTTCTCATCATCCTGATCAAAAGTCTCCGGGCCCAACTCAATCCTATGACTAGTTTTTGAGATACAGGGTGTTAAACTTTAAAATGGATTGAATTTATGTTACACAAAAACGTTTACTACAAGTTTAAGTAGTAGTAAAATGAAACCATTTTAAACTGTAACACCCTCTATCTCGAAAACTACTCATAGGATTGAGTTGGGTCCATGGTTGATGATAATTACAACATATCAAAAATGTAGAAAATTTCATCAAGGGTCATTTTCCTACTAAAAAGCGCGGGGTCCTTTGACTTGTTCACTATGTTCACCTTGAAGTCACACAAATTTTACACGATTCTCTTATTGCAGGTACATTGGTTTTGAAACGTTGGACAAATATTCGAGACCAATGGATGAAGTGGAAAAAGAGGGTTAACGACGTAAAAAAATCAGGAGCAGGAGCATCAAAAATAAGAAAGTATATTTATGCTGAACAATTAAAGTTTCTGGAGAAAATTCCGACCCACAGACCAACAGAATCTAATATTCCAAATGAAGGCGAAGAACAACACGAAAGTGAAAACGATTCACAACAAAATAAGGACCAAGCTACTGGCACCCCTGTAACAGAAGTAGCACCAGAAAAAACAACTACCAAACGTCGTGATGGTGCTCACAAAGTAACCCAAGGTGCAAACAAAAAGCGTAGAATGGACGAGTTTGAATTGCGAATGCTGAAAAGCTTGGAGTCGGATGAGCCGCAAGACCGGCACTTACTGTTTTTTAAAGGCGTCCTACCTTCTATTCAAGGTTTTAATGACTCCCAAACTATTGAGTTTCAGATGGGAATTTTACAGTTGGTAAAAAACATTAAATCGGGAAATCCTCATCTGCCGGCTGTCAACCAACAAACGCCTCTCTACTATTCTACGCTACACAATCCATATCCTCCAGCGCACCCTCGACCTCAGCAACATTTTGTACCTGGGACACAAGACAACAGTCAAGCTACGGCTTTTAATAATACACAGACACAGTCCAATATGTTAACTGCAGCAACAACACATTACCAAGAAGAGTATACTCGTCAAACATCAACACCTCTTTCAACAGAAGCAGGGACACCCTCCTCACTTTCTTCATTCTTGTCAGATATGGATTTTTAATACAGTTGTTGTTATTAACTCAATAATAAAGCTTATTTTTTAGTAATAATTAATTAAACTTCCCAACTTACCTTAATGTTACTGCCAACATTTCTATAGGTGGAATACAATTTCTTAAGTGGGTATTTTCTTTCTGGATATGAGGTTGTAGGTACTTTAGTAGTTCATCAAAAGTAGAAATAGACATTCGAAAGTAATTGAAAAATTTCACATTATCTTCCCTTAGCTGGGAAAATAGTGTCTGAAATGTACCAACAATATACCGTTGTGCAACTATTGGATGAACCCAAACAGTTCTCAATTTTTTTGTTTTGCGACGATGTCTTAATAAAGAAATAATAATCATTTTCTTACGTCTGTCCATAATGAAAGAACACTGAATACTGCACTGATACTGAAAATGATGTGAGGTCTCCGGATCGAGAGAAATCGGATAAACAGGTATGCGCTGTGTAAATTCATACGAAAAACACTCGGACCGTTAAAGACCCGGGTCGGGTGTTTTTCTTATAGTATGTAACGGACACTTATATGACTGGCTCCTCAATGAAATTATTCCCTTATTTATATAATTCCAAGCCGGTAAACAGAAAGGTGTAGAGAATACCATGCTGTTCTCGATGTAGACACAGCGGCGACTGGTCTCAAAACATGTTTTTTTTATCGGCTTGTCGCCCCCAGAACATTCGATTCAGGTAGATTTTTGACCTAGAAATTACGAGAATCAATAAAAGAATTAGTCATAAAATATTTACAGTTCTATATGCCATAACATTTAAAATCGTAACAATACCAATAAATGGAGACCAAAAAGTTGATGATAATAAAAAAGTGGTACAGTTTATCTTTTGCATAGAACTGTACCGGGTAGGAGTGTTTTTTTTTTACGAATATATTTTTTTTCATGTTACCCAAAATTTCCGGTTGCTACTGTTCCATAGATTGTGTCAGATATAATATTAAAACTTCAGAAAACAAACTGTTACCGATTAGGGAAAAAATTTAAATAATTTAGCAGACAACACGACGAACAGTAAGTAATGGGAATTAATTAGTTTTTTTATATTGTTAATTTTATATATTGTAGGAATTTGAGTTGTTTTTTCGCAAATAAAAACAGTTTACTACAAATCCGTCAATTGCTAGCTGTACAATAAAGACAAATTCTTACCAATTTTTTTAAACACTTTAAAGTTACTCTCGTGTATTCAACATTTTAAGGTTTAAAAAATTGCATCCTCTTAAAAATGTAATCTCAATGTAACTTTTCAATGAACTAAATAGTTTCTCAATATAAAAATTTCTCTCAATATGATCAAAAGATGCTACTGGTAAAAAAAACTACCTACATATTGGACTTTGGCGCTTATTTATAAAAAATCTCAGGCCGATCTGGCAGTAGATGTATTTTTCATTAATTATGATCCTCCTATTAGATACCCGTGATAAATGTTATCGATGTTGGAATCGATAATACACACACTCAAAAATGTTTTGCACAATGTAATATTTTCATAATTATCCACCAAATCTGGTGAAATCTATTTTTTTTTAAACAAATACTTTATTATATATATAAAATTGTATGTTAAAAAAAAACAATAAACAAAATTTAAAGGATTAACAATTTATTATTATTATTTATAATATGTATTATAAAAATATTTTTAAATTTGTAAAGATATAGGAACTAATACTTAATATGAGGTACTTCCACCTCTTGCATCAATGCAATCCCATGCCACTGAATGCGATGTCTCATGCTTCTTATAAGTGTATTAATGTAGTTCTGTTCCATGGTGTCCCATTCTTCAATCGCTGCTATTCTAAGGTCTTGTAGTGTCCTTGGGGGTGGCTGCCGAGACTGAATTTTTCTTTTGAGCTTATCCCATCTGTGTCAATAGGATTGAGGTCAGGTGAGCAAGGTGGCCATTATAATCTGACGATATCATCTGTCTCTAAAAAATCTGCCACATGTCTCGTACGATGAGGAGGCGCATTGTCGTCCATAAAAATAAATTCTGGGCCAACAGCTCCTCTACACAAGCGTACAAGCCTAAGAATGGTATCAATATAAATTTGTCCATACATGTTACCAACAATAGGAATTAAAGGAGTTTTATTATTTAGCATGAAGCCGCCCAAAACATTATGGAGCCACCTTGATATGGAACTCTTTGCACAGCTTGGTTAAGTATATCCTGTCGATTTGGGTTCCTCCAAATCCTAATTCAGCGATTATTCGACAAAAGGCTAATTTTGGTTTCATCAAAATAGCATGTTTCCTCATCTGTTATCATGCCTTTGTAAATGATCATTGGCCCATTCCAGTAAGTCTTTTTCTGCTCTAATGTAAGGTTTGGCATTAACAATGGTCTTCTTGTAAATAAATTCGCCGAATGTAGCCTGTTTCTAATAGTCTGATTGCAAATTACAATATTATGAGCTTGCTGGAGCTCTCTTCTAATAGCAGGAGCAGTCATAGAGGGGTTTCTTCGGACAGTTAACGTTAAAAGGCGTTCTTGGACATTGGTAGTAATTCTGGGTCTTCCGCCTTTTGGACGATCGTTAACAGAATTCGTCTCTCGATATTTTTTCTCAAACCGAGACACATCACTCTGATTAACTTCAACCCGGACAGCAACGTCGACTTGTGTGTGGTCTTTCTCAATCAAAGTAACGATTCTAGCTTGATGAACTCAGATATCACTTGTCTATTCATATTCTTCACTACAAAGTGAATAAAACGCAAACCAATTTTTACAAATATCGGTTTTTGAAAACTGATGAACGCAATATGAATACTGAGCATCTCCGCGACGATTAAGCAAGAAAAACAAGCAATAAAATACATTATTTTAATAGACAAAAAAAAATCATGGCGAAAAATTTCAAATGAGAAACGTTCAGTGGCATTACAGATAATATGCAAAACATTTTTGAGTGTGTGTATTCCTACTCTATTCGACTCAACCTGTCTCTTATTAATTTGTCAGCGAAGTTGCCTAAAACGATATTAACGTTTTATATACAATGATGAGTAATAAATATTTGTATTAAATTGTCTAAAAAAATTTATAAAATACAAAATGATAATGGTCGTGGCTATTATTAACGATTATATTTCTACCTTTATTTTACGTTTTATCTGTGACTGAATATCAATGTGTAATAAAATCCTTAGTTTTATAACCGTAGAGGTCGTCTAAATTATATTAAGAAACTTGTTTGAGTACCTGTAATTTAAAATATACCATATTCGAATAAAATGATAACAAAAAATCAACACATCTCTACAATCTACAATTTCTGTAATTTCTTTTTTAAAAAAAGCTGATACATCTCTTCTCTTCGAATAAATCGTAGGTTCTTGATGGGCATTAAATATGATTATGTCAAAATAATCCTAATAAGGGTACTACTTATGGCCCAAACCCGAAATTAATGTATGTTATAACTCAACACAGAGGTGTGTTCAGCTCGGATGGATTAGAACGTCAGCAAATCGTTTTGTTGAAAAATTCTCTTCAAGTTTCCTTTATCAAATATTTAATTAATAAGATCTTCAGGATTTTTCTATTCTTTTGTCATTGATTTTTAACATTTATATTGTAATTTTATCCTCTCGTGTGGTTATAGGAAAAGGAGATAGGTCTATTTTCCATAGAACTTTGCTATTTTTTCTACTTTTAGTAGCATATTTGCATCCTTTAGAATCCGTATTTAACTGTACGTTTATTTATTTATTTATTTTTATTTAGCTTTATGTGTCTCGACAACGTAGGTCACTGACAGAGCTACAATTTTATTACATTACATTACAAGAAAATATATATAGTAACATTACAATCGATAAAGAAATACATTAAATATTGGTACAATTATTAATTATCAAATTCGAAACTACGTTTCCTCTTGTAAATTTCCTGGTGAAGGCTAGTTTTATAGAAGAAATTATTAAGGTTTTGGGATTGATCGGGCGAGCTGAGAATCTTTTGTAGGGTTCGACTCAAAAGATTCTTTTTTTGTATTGTTGTTGAAATAGGGATAGTCTATGAGAATATGTTTAACAGATAGAATATTACCACAGTGTGTACATGTAAGTGGATCTTGGGAAGTCATTAAATGTTTATGAGTTAGTCTTGTATATCCAATTATAAGTCGCTGAATTAAGATTTTGTTTTGTCGTGGCATGAAAGAAAACTCAAGCTCTTTAGCGCTGGGATGGATATCACGAAGCTTGGAAGGAATTTTTTTATAGTGATCTTGCTAAGATATTTGGATGATGTTTTTAAAATACCACTGTAAATTTGTATGTAGGGGAACCCGGGGTGGAACGGGGTACCTAAGTTTGAATGTAATTTGTGCGATATATAATGAAACTACACCACCATTTGACAAGTCTTGTGTTTATTTATTTATTTCTTTACAAGAAAAATAAAGCTAGAGTTATAAAAAACAAACGGTTCTGAGCAAAATGTGCATTACAAAAATAAAGGGAAATTTCTCATAACGCTCCACTCCCCGGGGCACAATGGGGTGCTCCATACTTTTGCTATTATCATTGGGAAAGTTCACAGGACTTACTTTATTGGACTTCATTGGACTTAGAGTAGCAATAGTGGCAATACAAGCAGGCCGTATCTTCTTCTGTGCTATCTTCGGATTCAGTTTCAGATATTTTTTGTTTCTTTGCCTTAGTTTTAACCTGTTTGTTCTTATTTTCTTTCCTTTTTCGTTGAGTTTCAATTTCTCTGGGTTTGTTTTCATCATTTTTTAAACATTATTCTCTGTTTAACTTTTTTCTGCTTAGCTTCCTTTATAGCTTATATCTTTTTTAAAGATTCTTCCAGTTCAACCTTATATGATGAGGCGGTAAGGACAGCAGTCTTTCCACGCTTTTTAATAGCTCTTTTTGTTCGGCCTTTAACTTTTGGCAACGGAATTAGGTCTCTTGGAGACGTGACTGAAAAATGTGTGTCGGCATTAGTACGAACAGGGGAATCGGACATCCAAGAACATCCGGGTTTAGGGACATTCACTGGTGGGGGAAAATTTTCATCAATTTTAGGTAGGGATGGATTATTTTTGACAAGATTATCAACTACAGGTGTGAGGAGAAATGCTGTACTGGTGTAGTTGGCGTTGAGTCAGTTGTCTCTGGCATAGCCGGCGGTGTTTCCTGGATTGTACTGCCAACATGATTTTCCAAGGAAATATCTGTTGTTGCTGATGGCAGAAAGTCATCATCGGTAAATTTATTCATTTTGGATGACCAGGTACCAGATTTTTCAAAGCCATTAATGGCAGTTCTCATATTTGCTGCACTTAAGAAAGCCTGGTCAAAAAGTGTTGATATGTTGAAAAGCTGAACCACTCTGCCTGGATGCGACCTGAGCCACTTCTTTATTTCTTCCTCATAATACAAGCTTAAGGACTTCATGAATGCAACGTCCAATGGTTTTGAATTTTGTGAGAGCAATGAGGAAGGAAGCACAATATTACACATCACACCATTGTCACGTGCTAGATCTATTGCGGCCAAGTTCTTTGTATGTGACGTATGCCCGTCAAGAAGTAACAGAACTGGGTGTTCTTTCATTGCTTTAGAAAACAGAATGAACTGTTGTAGCTATTTTAGGAAAATCTCTGCAGTTATCCAACCAGAGTCGCTAACTTTAGCCCAGCCTCGTGGTGGAAGACCTGTTTGAAATTCACGTTGTTTCTTTTTTCGCGGAAATATTAACATTTGAGGCATGTAACCTCCGGCAGCTGAGCAACATATTTCGACTGTGACAGTGATGCCTCTTTCAGCATAACTTAAGACACCTATTTGACGTTGTGTTCTGACAGCTATTATGTTCGAAAACTGCTTAATAACCACGCTAATACCCGTTTTATCACAGTTGAAAATACTAGTGTCGTATAATTCCTGTTTGTTTAGAATTTCATTAGGCAGATTAAAGAAATTCGATACTGCTACTCTATTGAATCCTTTAGCCCGTGCTCCAGAAGTTGCTTAACATCCTAAGCCCGTCTAATGCTTTTTTAAATATAGATTCCGAATACGGATTAAATAATAGCGGTAGATAAGACACAACCTTGTCGCACTCCTCGTCAGATTCATAGGGACATATATAGAGCATTTAACATTCAATGAAATACCTCCAGAAACGTTTAAAAGAAAATAGCGATAATGAAGCTTCTTTAGGCCACAAACCGATATTTTTAGTGGAAGAAAAATATCTAGCATGACATGTTATACATTTTCCGAAACTTTTCTACGCAATTTTAAGGCAAAAAATTTTAAAAATGTGCCTATGATTAAGCTTTGAAAAATCACTGCTAATAAAGATACAAAAACTGCAGGCGTTGATTAACTGTGGGGTTTTAATAAATGAAATCCTTCAGTCGCTCTCCATAAGCCGTAACCAACATTCATAAACCGAAGAACAGCGTTTTGTAAAGAAGAATTCTCTATTTTTTTCTAGAATTGTCCAGAACTTTCAACACTGATGACACAGTCATTTCTACTGTCCAGACACCAAGAATTATTTTGGCCAAGAAGGGACTGAAGTAAGTGGGATTTGCTACCAATTGGGAAAATGGCAGAAATATTACAGTGGTGTGTGTTTTCAACATAACTGGAATTTGTGTACCCCATGTTTGTTTTTTCGAGGAAAAGAATGAATATTTAACTTTAAAAAAAGGAGTCCACTAAAGAAGCTATTTACTCTTGTTCGGATAAAGCATTAATCTCAGAAAAACTATTCGTCAAGTATGTAGAGCATTTCCAAAATTTTGTGAAGGCAAGCATGGAAGATCCTCTTCTACTTATAATGGATAATCATTTAACTCACTCTACGCTGCAAACTTATCAATTTTGTAAAGATAAAGGTATTATACTTTTGTCCATCCCTCCACAAACATCACATAAGATCCAAAAAATGGATATCAGTTTTTCTGGTCCGCTCAAAACAGCGTTTAGTTGAGAATGCTCTAAGTATTTAGGCATAAAAAGGGGCATTTCGAAGCTGCAGAGCTGTTTAATAACGCTTTTGTTAGGGTGCTACTCTAAAAAAACATTGCAGGAATATTTCCTTGTAATCCTAATGTTTTTACTGAAGAAGAATATGAGCCAGCTCGTCTTCCAAGCAGGAATGACACCAATAATTTTTCGAATGACATCCCTATAATCCATGAACGTCAGGGAAAACCAACAAAAAATTTATTTTCAGTTTCTCAAACACCAGCGTACGCAGAAATAGTACAGCTATTGGAAGCCCATCAACATTACATGTACGTAACAAGAAATGTTACCGCTGCCAGGAACATCCAAAGATAGTGGGAGCAAGAAGACAACCACAAAATAATAACATATATCGCAAATTACTTTAGTCAATTTTAAAAACATGGTATGAAATTTTGCGCTAATCTACTATACCACCTACTGTACCGTCTTTTTTTTCTTGATCTTTGTTTTTTTTTATTCTAACCAAATCTGACGCAAATTTAAAAGCAAATTTAATTTGCCAATATTGTCCGCTAAAATAGGAAAATGTTTTTTTATAAAGGTTACTTGAAAGAATTACTGTTTTGTATAAATTTTCCATTAATGTTAAAATTAAATACATTTTTAATGGATTCTCCGTTCTACCCTGTAGTGCAAGGATCGCTCTTGTGTTACATCGTAATAAGATTAACATATAACTCATCAGTTACATTCCTCAATGGCCGGCAAGATCATTTATTAAAAATTAAGATGAGACCTGCCTATCTACCTATAATAAATAGTATCCAGTAATCACGCTTAGATTAACTTAAAATTTAGATGTGTGTGTAGACTGAAGAGATGTCGATGGCCATAAGGGCCAAAGGGGCAGGGACAGGGACCTATCGGACCTTATATAACGTCTTGTGACGGCGCCAAGTAGTAGAGTCGTGACTTTTGTGATTAATCTAGCGTGTCAGGTGATTTTGGACAAAGAAACTACCAAAATGACAAGTCATTTACTGGTGAGTGGTTTAGTTTAAATAACTTTTTGAAAAAAGGTTTGTTTTAAATTACTTACGTTTAAAAAAATTGAAAATGGTCACCAGTACATTCGTTTTTGTTATATTCTTTAATAAAAAATATAAGTTTTCTTCTTATTCTTCGCGTGAATCCTCATGCCTTTCGGCGTCGGAATGTTTATTTTCATATTTGTTGCTTTCATTTTATTTAATTTTTCTAGTCTGCCCTCAATGCTCTTATTTTTCGACCGGCTTTTCATCTGTTTTGTCTAATTTGTAATAGTTTATCTATCTATTTCTTCATTAGTCTATTTGTTTTTTCTTTTTTGTCCTATTTGCTTCTATTAGCGGTTTTTTTTTTAATTTGTCCCAAAACGTTTCGAACTTAATTCTGTTTCGATTCTTTAATTAAATATACTAATTACAACTGAAATGTTTTACTTCGGTATTCGAGTTTTTTAATATAGAATCTATTATATTTTTTGCATTTCTTTCTTCTGCTACATAAGTATATTTGTGTTCTATTGTTTGGTTCCAGGAAGTGTTTGCTACCAGCAGGTCTCAGAATGATACAGTATGTGTATATCAATGTTTTTGTACATTCGTTCTTTTTTTGGAATCATTGATTTCCAATATTTGGATATTATAAAGGTTCTTTTCTTCTGTTAACTCCAGTTTTCTCCCGCTTTGTTTTGTAATATTCCAAGAAGCGATTCTTATTTTTTTTTATTGTACAGTTATTGGTTTTGTTCTATTATTCACTTGTTTCGATTTCTTGTGTGTGTTCTTGCATTCTGAAAGTAGAAATAGGAATAGTTCCCCTAAGTAATGTCAATCTGCTTTTTATTTTTTAGTATTTTTTGTTTCGTATATTATTTTAGAGCTGATGGTTTTGTTTTTTTTTTTCAATAGGTATATTTTTATCTATATTTTACTTCCATAGTTTTAAATCTATAATTATCTTTTAAAAGAATATCTATGTACATTTTCCTATTTTTTTCTCTGGTTCTTTTCCCTATTTCTCCTCAAGTTTTATTTTTTCCTTAGTTAGGTCGTTGTTGAAGCATATTTTCCCGTTTTTTTCTTTTTTTAATTAAGTTTACTATTATACTCACTATTTTCTCTTTGTCGTCGTGGTTTTTATTTCCAAGGTTTTTATTTCCAAGTTTTCGTACATCTTCGATACTGACGTCAGTTTATAATTTTCTTCATAAGATTTGTTACTGTTTAGTTAAGTAATTTTGTTTGGCTTTTGTTTATTGAAAAATCCCTTACTAATACATTATTAGCCTTATAAATTTCTTTCTTTCTTT